>JASPKP010000952.1:27500-30000 GCA_030674155.1 Stramonita haemastoma
CACACGGGGCCTCGGTTTAAAGTCTCATCCGAAGGACTTTTGGGGAGAGTGGAGTCAGCACTGATGTTAACTCCAGGAGAAAAATTTCCTCGACCGGACTCGAACCCGGGTCGTCAAATTGCCAGCGCAATGTTCTGACCACTAGGCTATCCGTCCCCCCAAATAGATGGATAGGTAGATAGATAGATAGATAGATAGATAGACAGACAGACAGACAGATAGATAGATAGATAGATAGATAGATAGATAGATAGATAGATAGATAGATAGATAGATAGATAGATAGATAGATAGATAGATAGATAGATAGATAGATAGATAGATAGATAGATAGACAGACAGACAGACAGACAGACAAACAGATAGATAGATAGATTGATAGATAGATAGATAGATAGATAGATAGATAGATAGATAGATAGATAGATAGATAGATAGATAGATAGATAGATAGATAGATAGATAGATAGATAGATAGATAGATAGATAGATAGGTAAGTAGATAGATAGAGAGACAGACAGACAGACAGACAGACAGAAAGACAGACAGACAGACAGACAGACAGACAGACAGACAGAGACAGAGAGAATCTACAAACATTTTTTTTTTTAATCAAGACACAGACACAAACAAGGAGAGAGAGAGAGAGAGAGAGAGAGAGGAGAGAGAGAGAGAGAGAGAGAGAGGAGAGAGAGAGAGAGAGAGAGAGAGAGAGAGAGAGAGACAGACAGACAGACAGACAGACAGACAGACAGACAGACAGACAGACAGACAGACAGACAGACAGAGACAGAGAGAGAGAGACAGAGAGAAAGACAGAGACAGACAGACAGACAGACAGACAGATACAGAGACAGACAGACAGACATACAGACAAACAAACAGACACACAAACACACAAAAGACACATTACACAATTTTTCGCGAATACACCACACAAACAAAACAAAACAAAACAAAAATGACACAGGTCAAAGAAATACTCCAAGGAGAACAATCCTGACAATACAGACAGACCTAAGAGACAGACACTGGACTAGCATCTATCAGAATCCTTGCTGACGATGCTAACCCACCCACTGTTAAGGAGACGTTAACATTCACCATCCCTTCCTCATTTCGCCCATTACACTCTTCTTACACTCTTTGTCGTGGTGGATTCATCACAACGCATCATCATCTTAATCCTGAGCTGGCTAGAGCTGTGTCAGTAATTGATGTCAGCCAGGCTCGAAGAAGGTCTGCCTCCACATGGAGTGGATCCTACTTTAGAAATGTCATGTTGATCTTTGTCTTTATAATTACCATGGCACACTCTTACCGCAGTATCTTGTGTGTAACGTAAAAGGATGGTGGGTAAAAAAAAAAGAATAGATAAATGAATAATTTTTTTAAAAATATATAAATTTCAACAAAAAAATTTTGATTTTAAAAGGATGGTGGGTAAAAAATTCTCCGAAGTTGGGAGTGTTGCTACCTTTATAGTAAGTACTGGAAAACATGTTTTACACGGAGTTTTCTTATCCGGTGTGTTTTTAACGATCTCACGGTGATTTCTAGGTGTGGTAAGTGATACAGAGCACAGACTTTTGGGTGACCCTTATGGCATCAACCTGAGGAACGTCCAGCAACCAGCACCTAGTGACAAAACTACCGTCTGTTGATGCGGCAAATGTCAGACAAAGACACAAATGTCAACATAGTTTTCTAACAGATTTACCTCACAGGATGGGTGTATCTGAACGGGAAAATAAAATAGAACACAACAAAACAATAACAAAAAACCCCAGAACAGAACAAATGAAACGACAGAAGAGACCAAAATAGGACAGGAACAAAACATAACAAAATGATATCAAAAACAACACAAAACGATAACAAATTGCAGAAGAAAACAATAACAAAAAACAAAGTAATAGAACAGCAAAACAGAACAGACAGGAATAAAACAACAAAAAACACAACAAAACAACACAACAGAGCAAAACAGAACAAAAACAACAACAAAACAATACAAAACAAAATCAAATCTAAAAAAAACGAAAATAGAATACAGAAAAGAAAAGACAAGCAAAACAAAACCAGAAAAAAAAATTAATCCCAACCCACAAAACAAAACAAAACCAACCAAAAAGAAAAAAGAAAAAACAAAACCCACACACACAATAGCACTTTAGGGGACATGTTGACAGAATTTAATCAGCGCTGTATCGACCTTTTCCCACCCACTAAACTGAAGTGGAAACTTCACCTACATGGCCCTTGTTAACCACCCCTTGAAAAAGAGGGATGGGGAGTGTACAGTGTCAAGAAAAAAGAGAACGAAGAAAAACAAACGACAGAAAACTAGAGAACAGGATAGGGGGGGGACGGGATAGCCTAGTGGTTAGAACATTGCACTCGCAATCTGACAACCCAGGTTCGAATACCGTTCAAGGCGACTTTTCCCCTGGAGTTGACATCAGTGCTGACTCCACTCTCCCAAAAGACCTTCGGATG
>JASPKP010009531.1:0-2500 GCA_030674155.1 Stramonita haemastoma
AATAAACACTTGTTATCAACCAATCACTCACCCATGCCTGCTATTACATTTTAGATACCAATGGAAAACACAACACACACAGACACACACAGACACAACAGACAGACAGACAGACACAACACACACACACACACGCACACCACACACACAACACACACACATATATATATATAATAACACACACACACACACACACACACACACACACAAAACACACACACACACACACACACACACACACACACACACACACACACACACACACACGCACGCACCCGCGCCACACACACACACACACCCACACACACACACACACACACACACACACACACACACACACACACACACACACACACACACACACATCTTCAGGAATGAATGAAAAAATTATAGCACCTCGCCGAGTTTTCTCCCAAATTCCAAAGTGGGAACTAAAAAGGGCTGAGTTTGATATTGATTATTCTAATATAAAAAAAAGACGAAGGTCCTGCTGTCGCCGTCATGGCAAGAGCTCATATTGATGAAACATATAGTGGTTATATTAAAGTCTTTACTGACGGTTCGGTAGTAGACAGTGGGCAGGCTGGATCTGCTTTTGTAGTTCCCACATTGAAAATTAATAAATCTTATCATATAGGCAAAGATTTTCTATCTTTACTGCAGAACTTATAGCTATACTAATGGCCTTAATTTTTTTTATTAGATCTGCCTATCAATATGTCTAAGGTGTTGTTCTGTATTGATTCTAAATCTGTTTTGCAAGCACTAACACTGTTTAGCACTAGGGTTAGAGGGAAACTAATCATTGACATTTGTCATCTTATACATTTTCTTTCCTTACGAGGTACTGCCCTTGCCTTTTGCTGGATTCCGTCACACTGTGGATTCCAGGGTAACGAAGAAGCAGACAAGTTCGCCAAAGCTGCTGCGATGGACACGGATTCTGAAGCTTCAACACATTTAAACCTTCCACTCAGTCTTCAGGAGGGCATACATTTGTTGGAAAAAGCTTCTTGGAACAGTTTCAACAACGTACGAAAGAATTGTTCACGGAGACATTCATTAAGATGTGGCAGAGTGTGTCATTATCTTAACAGACTACTGGAAAGCCTGATATTTAGATTTCGTTTGGATGCATTCCGAGCTAAATTCTGTAAAAAAAAATAATGTGTATATGTGTGGTTTTGATTTATCACCTAAACATGTCATTCTTCATTGTGAAGTGCTTCGACCATATTTTTCCAGCACACTTAAATGTAAGATTTCAAAAATGTCATTTGACCAAATATTGGACAATAATGAAATTATGTTGGAGATAGTTAACTGTTTAGTTAAAAGCCCTGTTGGCAATTTTTTGTAATTGTTCATGCTGTAACCTCGTTTAAACTGTCCAATGCCCCCCCCCCCCCCTTTTATGCTGATTTCTTTACATGTTTGCTTTTTCCTTTATCTTATGCACACACACACACACACACACACACACACACACACACACACACACACACACACACACACACACACACCAAACACACACACACACATCATAGATAAACTTATAAAATATATATACTCCTATACACATACGCTCACAAGCGCACACGCGCGCACACACACACACGCACACATACACACACGCACGCAAGCTCACACGCACACGCACACACACACACACACACACACACACACACACACACACACACACACACACACACACACACAACCACACACGCATGCACGCACACACGCACGCACGCATGCACGCACGCACGCACGCACACATACATACATACATATACTCATACGTGAGCGTGAACACATTCTTTGAATCTGACACACTTTCATCTTTTTTTGTGTGTGTCTAATATCACTTCGAGTGAACAGACGTTAAACTGAAGAAAGTACACACACAACAACACACACACACACACACACACACACACACACACACACACACACACACACACACACACACACACACACACACACACACACACACACACACACACACACACACAATGCACAAATAACATATACAAACATCATATATTTATATGCAAACATATACACATGCGCGCGTAAGTGTACCGGTGCAGTATTCTGCGCGTTGTCATATAATCATTACAACAAACTCGCATTGAAAATCATAACAGTAAAAAATCTGAGTGAATAGCACAAAAATACCCAGTGGTAAAAAAAAGTAAAATTTACAAGTCATTTTCAACACTGTTATTCATGAGATATATTTTTAATTCCCTATTTTAATTTGAATCTTTGATAAGTCATTTTCAAAATGATTGAGAAGTTGGTACCTGCACTTGTCTTTCCTCACTACTTTTTCCTCGAGATATATTTTTAAGTGTCTTTTAAATTAGGTTTTGCTTGTAGTACTTTTTAGATCAATTGGGAGATTATTCCATAAATGGCTACCCGAATACACAAAACTTGACTTGTAGAGATCATTTCTGGGTCTTGGAAACGTTAGCAAATGAGTATGCCTGTG
>JASPKP010009532.1:0-10247 GCA_030674155.1 Stramonita haemastoma
GGGGGCTTGGTCGGGGTGGCTGGGCGGGGGGGGCTGTCTGCGGGGGGGGTCGGGGGGGGGATCCTGGGGGGCTGGGGGGCTGGGCGTGTTCTGTTCGGGGGCTGGGGTGGGGCTTGGGGCCTGGCTGCTCTGGGTGGGTGGGGGTGGGGGTTGTCTCTCTGGCTGGGCGGGTGTGGCTGCTGGCTGGGGGCGGCTGCTTCTGGGCTGCTGGGGGTCTGGGGCCTGCGGGCTCAGGGCTGTGGGGTGCGGGGCTGGGCCCCTGTTGGGTTCTGCTGGCGGCTGGGCTGGGGGGGTTGGGGGGGGGCTGCGGCTGCTCTGGGGCTGGGTGGGGCTGGGTGCTGGCTGCGGGGCGGGGGGTGCGCTGGCTGCTGCTGGGTGCTGGGTCTCTTGGGGGTGCTTGCTGCTGGCTGGGTTGGGGTTGGGGTGGGGTGTTTCGGCTGGGCTCAGGGGGTCTTTTGGGTCTGCGCTTCTGCTGCTGGGGGGGGCTGGCTGGCTCTGGGGGGTGTCTTGGGGGCTGCTGGCTCGGGCCGTGGGTCTTTGGGGGTGGGGGGGCTGGGGGGGGGCGGCGTTGGGGGCTGTTGGGGTGCTCTTTTGGGGGGGTGGGTGGGTGCTGCTGCTGGGCTGGGGTGGGGTTCTGCTGGGGGCTGCTGGGGTGGGGGGGGCTCGTGCCCGGGGGGGGCGGCTGGGGTCTGGGGGGTGCTGGGCGGCTGGCTGCTCTGGCTGGAGCCCGCTGGTGGCTGGCCTCCTGCACTGTGGGTCTCGCTGCTGCTGGCTGCTGGCTCCTGCTGGGCGGGCTATCTGTTTGGCCCGACTGGGTCTTTTCTGGCGGGGGGTGGACGCTGGGTGGCTCTGGTGCCCGGGCCTGGCCCCTGGGCTGGCTGGGGGGGGGCTTTGGGGGTGGGGTGATCCCGCTGGGGCTTGGGGGGGGCTGGGTGGTTTGGGGGGGGGCTGGGTGATGTTGGTCTGGGACTGGTGGGGGTGGGCAGCTGCTGTTTTTGGGTGGGGGCCGCTTTTCTGGCTGGGGCTTGCTGCTGCTGGGGTGTTTTTTTTTTGGGTTTTTTTTTTCCCGCTCTGAAAGGCGTTCCCGGAAACCCGGTCTGGGGCCCGCTTTCTGCTGGGTGGGCTGGGGGTCTGTGGGCTGGTCTGGGTGCTGGGGAGCTTGGGTGTCTTTCTCTGGGCCCGGGGTTTTGGGGGGGCTGGGGGCTGTGGGATCTGGGGTGCTGGGGTGGTGCTGGGGGCTGTCCCGGCTGAAACTTTGGGGGGCTGGTTTGATGGGGGCCCCTGGGGGGGCTGGGCTGCTGGGCTGCTTATGGGGCTGTTGGGGTGGGCTAGGGGGGGGGGTGTGGCGGCTGGGGGCCTGCCCCTGGCTGGCTGCTGAGCTGCGGTGGCAGGGGCTGGCGTGGCTGGGGCTGGGGTGGGGGGGTGGGTCTGCTGCTTGCTTGGTTCTGGTTCTGCTGGCTGGGGCTGCTGCTGGAATCTGGGGGGGCTGGGGGGGGCTGGGGATCTGCAACTGGGGCTCCCGGGGGAAAGGGGGGTTCTGGGTGGGGGCCCGCTCTGCTGCTGGGGCGGGGGGGTGGCTGGGCTGGAGGTTGCTACTTCTTGGAAAAACCCCGGGTGCTAGCCTGGGGTCTGGGGGGTGGGTTGGGGGGGGCTTGGGGTTGGTCTGGGGGGCAGTTTTGGGTTTTTGGCATTGGGGGCTCTGGGCTTTCTGGCTGCTGGGGTGGGCAGCCCCTTTTCTTTTGGGGGGTGGGCTGGGTCTGGTTCTGTGGGGGTGGTCGGGTTGGGTGTTTTCTGCTGGTATCTGGCTGGGGCTGGCTGGGCGGGTGGGCTGGGCCCGGGTGCTGGGGGGGTGGCCTGGGGGTGGGTTCTGGGGTTGGCCCGGGCCGCTGCTGGGGGGCTGCTGGTTGATCTTGGGGTGGGGTGCGAGCCCGGGGGCTGGGTGGGCTGTTTCTGGGATCGCCCTGCGGGTTCTGGCTTTTCTTAAAGGGGGGTCCCGGGTGGCGGGGGCCCTTTTGGGCTGCTGCGGGGTCCCTTTCTCTGCTGCTGCTTGGGTCGGATTTTGGGGGTCTGCTTCCCGGGTCTCTGCTCCCGGGCCACTGGGGTTCAGGGGGTTGGGTGCCTGGTTCTGGGGGGCTGGCTGCGGCTGCTGGGCGCTGGCCCGGGGGCTGGGGTTTTGGGTGGTCTCTGGCCCGGCTTCTGGGCTCTGCCTTGGTCTGTCGGGATCTCTGGGCGGGGGTCGCTGGGTTGGGGTGCCCCTGGGCCCCCATTGGGGGTTTTCTGCTGCTGGGGGGGTGCTCTGCTGCAGGTGTCTGCTTGGGATCTGGTGGGCTGGCTTCTGCTGCTGTCTGGGGGGGCTGCTTGGGGGGGGCTGGTCCCCGGGGGTGGGGTTTGGGTGCCCGGGGGGGCCCGCTGCTGCTGTGCTGGGTGCTGGGTGGGGGCTGCTGGCTGCTCTGGGGGTCTGCTGGGGTTCTGGGTCCCGCTGCTGGGGGTGTCTGGTTTTGCTTCTCTGGTTTTGGGGGTGCCCGGGGGGTTCCTTGGTCTGTGGCTGCCCGGCTGGCTGGGGGGGGCTGGCTGTTTTTGAGGGTCTGGCACTTGCTGGGGTTGCTGCGGGGGCTTTGGGGGGGCCCTGGGGCTTGGGGCTGGCGGCTGTCTTTGCCCTGATCGCTGCTGGGTGCTGCTGGCTGGGGGTGATTTTCTGTGCTGCTGGGGGGGCTGGGTGGGCTGCGGGTGGCTGCGGGTCTTTCTGGTTCTTTGGGGCTGCGCGGCTGGGTGGGGTTGGGGGGGGCTGTGTCGGGGGCTGGGGGTGGCTTCCCGCTTGGGCTGGTCTGGGGGGTTTTGGATGTTAGGTGGGGGGGCTCTGAACTGGGGGTTGGGGGCTGGCTGTTTGGGTGGGGTGCTGGGGGTTTTGGCCCGGGGCCTTTGGGTGCTGGGGCTGCTGGTCTGTGGGGGGGGGGGGGGGGGGGGCCCCCCGGGTGCTGGGTAATTTCTGGGGTGCTGCAGCGTTGGGGGGCTGGGGGTGCTGCTGGCCCGGACTGGCCTTGGCTGGGTGGGGGGCCTGCTGCCCGCTGGGGTTTTAATCGGGGCTGATCTCGCTGCAGGTTTTGGGCTGGGCCCGGGACCTTTTCTGGGGGGTTTTGGCTGGAAACTGGGTGGGCTGGCTGCTGGCTGACTGCTGTTCCCGGGCTCGGGCCCGGGGGGTGGGGGGTGGGGGCTTTGTGGGCCCGGCTTCGGGCAACCTTTTTACTCTGGGAAAACTGGCTGGCGGCTGGTCTGCTTTCTTTTCTTGGCTGGCCCGGGCTGCTGGGGGGCGGGTTTTGGTTTTTCGGGGGCTGGGAAACCTGGCTGGGGTGGGGGCCTGGGGGGCCCCGCTGGGCTTGGGGGGTGGGGTACTTATCTCTGGGACTGGGGCCCGGGTCTGCTCTGGGCTGGCTGGCTGAATCTGTCTGGCTCTGGGTCTTGGGTGCTGCGGGGGGTTGGGGGTTTATCGGCCCGCTGTTCTTTCGGGGGTGGGGGTCTGGGGCTTTGGGCTGGGGTGCGGGGTGGGGGGTGGGGGGGTTTCCTGGGGGGCTTGGGGGACCTTCTGGGGGGGCTTGGGGGTCTTCGATCCTTGGATCTGGCCCGGGCTGCTGGGGGATCTGTCCCTTTATTCTGGGGCTGCGGGGATCTGCTGGGGTCCGGGTCTGGAAACTGGGGTCTGCCGGGGCCCGGCCCGGGGTGGCTGCTTGGGGGTTTTGGGGGGTGGGGGGGGGTTCTGGGGGGGTCTGGCTGGGGGTGGGCCTTGGGAATGGATTCCGGGGCAACGGTCTGCTGGGCTCTGGCTGGGCCCGGGTCGGGGCTGCTGAACGGGGGGGCCCTTGGCCCGCAGGTTGGGGTGGCAAACTGGGTGAGCCTTCTGGGGGGCTGCTGGTTCTGCGGGCTGACTGGGGTAGCCCGCTGGGCGTCTCCTTTTCGGATTTTTTGGGGGGGTTCTTTGGGGGGGCTGGGGTTGGGGGCCCGGCTGGGCTTTTGGTTTGGGGTTGGGTGCTGCTGGCTGCTGTGGGGGCTGGGTTTCTGATTCGCTTGTGGCCTTGGGGGGGGGTCTGGGTTTCTGGGTTCTGGCTGATCCCGCTGGGGCTGGGTCTGGGGTGGTGCTGGCTGGGTGGGGCTCATCTTGGGGGGCTTTTCGGGGGTGGGCTTCCCCGGGGGGGCTTGGCTGGGGTTTTTGGGTGGCTGCTCTGGGGCTGGCGCTTTCTGGGGTGGGGCGGGGGGTGCTTGGGGTGGGTGGCTCTGGGGTTGGATCCTTTTTGGCGTCTGGGTGGGCCTGGTTTTGGGGTGGCCGCGGGGGGGGGTGCTGGGGGCTGGGGGGGGGGGCATGGCTGGTTTGGGGGGGGGGGGGGGGCTGCGGGCTGGGACTCCTCTGGGTGGGGGGGGGCTGCCTTGGGCTGTTTTGGCTGGGGGTGGGTCTGGGTGGGGTGGGGGTCCTTTGGGGGCCTTTCTGGGGGTTTTCTGTCCTGGTTGGTCTTGGGGTGTGGCCAGGGTGGTTGCGGGTGCTGGGGCTGCCCGCTGCCTTGCTGGCTGGGGAGGGGCCGGGGTGCTGGGGCTGGGGTGGGGGAGGGGGGTGCCCGGGCTGCTGTCTGGGGCTGTCCCTTTTTCTGTGCTTCTAGCTGGCTGGGCTGCTGCTGTTTGGTCTGGGCTGTGCCCTGCTTGTCGGTGCCTGGGGTGGGCTGCTTGCTTTTGGGGGGGGGGCTGCTGGGCTGGGTCGATCTTCTGGTTTTGGGGGGTCCCCGGCCTTCCCCCCTGGGCTGCTGCGCTGGACTTTGGGGGGGGGGCCCGGGGGGGCCCTGGGGGGCCTTCCGCTTGCGCCTGGCTGCTGCCCGGCTGGTTGTTGGGGCTTCCCGGGGCTTTTCCCCCCTTCTTGGGGGGGGCCCCTGGGGGGCCGGGGGGGGTGGGGGTCTGGCCCCGGGCCCCCCGGGGCTGCTGGTTTTTCTGGTTTTGGGGGGGGCTGGGGCCCCCCCCGGGGTGTCCCGGGGGGTGTCTGTGGCCCGGGGGGGCTGGGGCTGGTCTTCTGCTGGTCGCTGCTGCCTGGGGCTGGGGACTGTTTTCTGGCTCGCTGCTCTGGGGTCTGGGGGGTCTGGGGGTATTGTGGGCTGCCGGGCCCGCTGGCGGGGGGGTCTTGGTCTGCTGCTGGGCTTGGCGGGTGTGCGTTTGGCTGCTGGGGGGGCTGCTTTTTTGGTCTGTGGGGGGTTCGTCTGCTCTGGGGGCTGCCTGGGCTGCTGCTGCTGGGGGGGTTTACTTCTGCTGTCTGTTGGGGGTGTCGGGTCTGCCTGCTTTGGGCCTGCTGTCTGTGGGTCTGCTTGGGGGTTTTTGGTGGCTGGGCTGCTGCTGGTCCCCCCCTTTTTTTCGCTCTGTTCGGGGTGCTCTGCTGGGTGCGCTGGGGGCCCCCTCTGCTGGGTGGGTTTTGTGGGGGTTGTCGGGCTGCTCTGGGTTTTTTTGGGGGGCCGGCTGGTTTTTGGGCCCGCTTTCTGCTGGAACTGCGCTGTCTGGTAGCGGCTTGGGGGGTGGTTCTGGGCTTTTGGTTTTGCTGGTCTGCTGGTCTGGGGGTGATCTGGGGTGCCCCGGCTGCTGGTTCCTGGCTTGGGTTGCTGGGGGGGGTGGGGCTGCTGCTGTGGCTGGCTGCTGCTGGGGTCTTGGGGGGTTGGGTGTCTTTTCCCCGGGGGGGGCTTTTGGGGGTTTGGCTGGGGGCCCCTTTGGGGGTTTTGGGGCCCTTCTGGGGGCCTTGCTCTTGTCTGCTTTGGGGGGGGTGGGGGGTCTGGCTGCTGAAATGGCTGTTGGGGCCCCCCCCCCCCCTGGGTTTTGTGGCCCCCGGCTGCTTGCTTTGGGCTGGGGCTTGGGGGCTGCTGGGGGGTCTGGGTGCCCCCCCGGGCTGCTGGGGGGCTGTCCTGGCCTGGGGCTGCTGGGGGCGCTCTGCTGCTGCGTGGGGGGGCCCGGGGGTGCTGTTTCTCTCCCCGGGCCTTTGGGGGGCTGTGGGGTGCGCTGGGTTTTCCCCCTTTTCTGTTTTGGGGTTGCTGGCTCGGTTTGGGGTGCCGGGGGTTTTGGCCCCCCCGGGGGTGTCTGCTGCTTCTGCTCTGGGGGGGCCCCCCCGGGGGTCGCTGGGGGGGGGGGTCTGGGGTGGGGGTCTGGGTGGGCTGCCTCTGCGTCTTTTCCCCCGGTGCTGGTGCCCCCGGGGGGGGGACTGGTGGGCTTTGGGTGGTTCTGCCCCCAGGGGGGGGGTGGCCCCCCCTTTTCTGGGGGGCCCCCGGGGTTGGGGGGGTGGTCGTCTCTGCTGGGCTGGCCCCCGCCCCCCGGCTGCTGCTGGCTGGGTGGGCTTTCTGGGGTTGGGGGCTGTCTGTTGCTGCTGGGGCTGCCCCCGGGGGCCGTCCCCCCCTTGGGGGGGCCCCCCCCCTTTGGGGGGGCTGGGGCTTGCTGTGTTTTGCTGGCTTTGGCTTTGCTTTGTGACTGGGGGGCTTGGGGGTTTGGGGGCCCCCCCTTTTTGTTCTGCTGGGGGGCTGGGGGGGTGGCCCTGCTGGATTGCTGTGCCTGGGGCCCCCTTCTGCTGTCGTTTGGGGTGCTGGTTTCTGGGCCCCCTTTTTCCCCCGGGGTCTGGGCTGGGGGGCTGGTGGGGGCCCGCCTTTTCCCGTGGGCCCGGCTGGTTGGGCTTTCTGCTTGCTGGGGTTTGGGGTCTGGACTGTGGGGCCCCCCTTTGCTGTGGCTGGGGCCCCTTTGGGGGCCCCTTTTTGGGGGGCGTCTTTTGGTTGGGGTTTTTTTGGGGGGCTGGGGTGGTGCTGCGGGCCCCCCCTTTTGGGGGGTGCTGGCTGCGGGCCCCTTTGGGTCTGTTTTGGGGGGGTTTGGGCTGCTGGGGTTTTTGGGGGGGTTTGGGCTGCTGCTGTTCTCTTTTTCCCCGGGGGGGGTGTTTGGCTTTGGGGGCGCGGCTGCTGGGGGTCTGGGCCCGCTGCTGGGGCTTGCTGGGTCTTTGGGGGGTTTTGGGTGGGGTGATCCTGGGGGGGGGTGGGGCCCCCGGGGGTTTCTCTGTGCCTTTTTGGGGGGGGTTTGGGGGGGGGTGCTGGTCTGCTGTCTTGGGGGGGGGGGGGCTGACTGCTGCCTGTTTGCGTGCTGCGCTGCTGCCCCGCTGGGGTGTGCCTGGGTCGTGCTTTTTGCCCCGCGGGGCGTCTGGGTGCCCCCCTCTGGGCTGGGTCCCCCCGGGGTTGGGGGGGGGGTGGCTTCCCCCCCTTTTGCTTCTTTGGGGGGGGTTTTGGGGGGGCTTGGGCTCCTGCTGGTTGGGTGGGGCTGCCCGGGTGTGCGGGGTGGTGGGTGGGGCTGGGCCCCGGCCTGCTGGGCTGGGCTGCTGCTGGGGCTGGGGCTTGCCCGGGTTTCTGCTTTCGTGGTGCCCCTTTGCCTCCCCCTCTGGGTTTGGGGGTGCTCTGGTGGGGCCCCCCTGCTGGGCTGGCCTCTGCTGGTGCCTGGGCCCCCCCTGGGGGTGGGGTTTTCTGGGGGACTGGGCTGGGGCTGCTGGGCTGGGGGGCCCCTTGCCCGGTCTGGCTGGGGGTCCTGGGTTTTGATCTGGTTTCTGGGGGGTCTGGGCTGTCTGGGTTTTTTGGGCGGGGGCCGTGCTGCTGCTGGGTTGCTGCTTCTGGCCCCCGGGTGGGCTGGCCCGGCCCCGGGTCTGCTCTTCCCCCGGGCTCCTGCTGGGGTGGCCCCCGGCTGTTCTGCTGGGGGGGGTTTATCTTTTTTTTGGTTTTCGGGGGTTTTTTGCCTTCTGGGGGCCCGCTGCGGGGCTGCTGCTGGTCTGGGTTTTTGCCCGGCCCCCCCATCCTGGGGGGGGCTCCGGGGGGCGGGGCCCCCCCCTCCCCCCTGGGGGTGGGGCTGGGGAAATTTTGCACTGGTGGGCTCCCCCGGCTGGCTTTCTCTGCGGGTTTTGGTTTGGGCTGCGCGGCCCCCCTGGGTTTTCTGCGGGGGGCTCTTTTTGGGGGGGGGGTGGGGCCCCCCCCGCTGGGCTGAGCTGTCTCTCTGGCTGGCTGTGCTGCTGGGCCCCCCTGGCTGGCTTCTGTTTTTTGCCTGGCTGCTGTCCCGTCGGGGGTGGGTGGGCTGTCGGCTGTGGGGCTGGGGGCCCCCCTGGCTGCTGCCCCCCCGCTGTGCCCCCCTTTTTGGGTGAGGGGCTTTTGGGTGGGTCTGGGCTGTTTCCCCCCCTTTGGGCTGGGTCTGGGGCTGGGGGGTCTTTTGGCTGGCCCCCTTTTTTGTGCTGTGGCTGTGCTGCTGGGGGTGCCCCCCTGTCTGTTTTTGGTTTTCTGGCTGTCTGGCTGTGTCTGGGGGGGGGGTTTGGGGGTGTTGGTGGCGGCTTTTGGGGCCCCTTTTTTGGGGGGTGGCTGGGCTGGCCCCCCTTTCTGCTGGCTTTTGGGGGTGGGGGCCCCCCCCGCTGGGGGGTTTTGGCTGGGCTGGGGGGCTGGGGGGGCCCCCCCCGGAACTGCTGTTTTCTGGCCTGGTTTTCCCGGGGGCCTGGCTGCTGGGGGGGGCTTTGGGTGCGGCTGGGGGGCTGGGGGTTTTTCTGGCTGTCTTTGGGGGTGCTGTCTGCTGTCTGTGCTGTGGGGCTGCTGGGGGCTGGTCTCTGGGTGTCCTGGGGGCTGGGTGCTGCTGGGGCCCCCTTCGCCCCCCGGCCCCTGCCTGTGCTGGGGGGTGGCTGCCCCGCTGGGGGCTGGGGGCCCCCCCGGCTTTCCCCTTGGGGGGCTTTTTCCTGGGTTCTGCTCCTCTGCTCCGGGGGGGCTGCTGGGGCAGGCTGCTGCTGGCTGGCGGCTCTTGCTTTTGCTGCTGCGTCTGTCTGCTTGGCTGGGCCCCCCTGGTGCTGGGGGTGGGGTTTTTGGGGGGGGGGGGCTTTGCTTCTGGGGGCTGCTGGCGGTTTTCTCTGGGGGCTGGTTTTGGGCCCCCTCCCCTTTTGGCTTTGGGGCTGGGCGGGTTTGGGGTTTTTGGCCCCGCCCCGGGGGGCTTTCTGTCTGGGGTCTGCTGGGTTGCTGGGCTCGTCTTGTCCCGCTGGGCTGCCGCTGGCTGGGCCCTTGGGGTGGCTGGCCTGGCCCGCTGGCTGGCTTCTGTCTGTGTCTTTCCCGCTGGTGGCTTTCTGGTGCTTGCTTCTGACTGTTTGGCTGGGGTTCCCTGGTGGGCTGGCGGGTTGTGGGCTGTCTGCTGTGCTCCCCCCCGGGCTCTGGGGGGGCTGGCTGTGCTCGGGCTGCTTGCGTGGGCTGGGCTGGCTGCTGCTGGCTGCCCCTGTTTTTTCTGGGGGCCCCCCGGGGGGGCTGGGTCTGTGCTGGGGGCTGCTGGGGGTTGGCTGCTGCTGGCTGGCTGCTGATCTGGTGGCTCTTTTGTGGTCCCGCTGGCCCGGCTGGGATGGCTCTGGCCCCCGTCCCGTGCTGCTGGTTGGCCTGTGGGGGCTGGGCTGGGGGGGCTGGGTTTCTGCTTTCCCCCGCGGGTGGGGCCCCTGGGGGCTTTGGGTCTGCTTCTCTTGTGGCTGCCCCCGCGGGCTGCCCTTTGGGGTGCCCGGGCTGCTGCTTTTGGTTGGGGGGTTCTGCTGTGCTGGCTGCTCTTTGGGGTGCTCTGGTGGCCCTTGCTCTGCTGGGGGTCTCTGCCCCGGGCTTGGCTGGGCTCTTTTCTGCTGGTCTGGATATGTCTGCTCTGGCTGTCTGTTTGTCTGGGGCGCTGGCTTTTCGGTGCTGGGCCCCCCCTGGGCTTGCTGCTCTGGGCTGGCCTGGTTGGGGGGGGGCTGGCCTTTCTTTGGGGGTGGGGGGCTCTGCTGGGCTGCTGGCTGCCCGGCTGTCTGGCTGGGGGCTCTGCTCCCGCTGGGTGTTTCTGGCGCTGCTGGGCTGGCTGGGCTCTGGCCCGCTGTCTGCTGGCTGGGGGCGCTGGGGGGCCTGCTGGGGTCCCCCGGGGTGTTCTGGCTGGCTGGCTGTCTGGCGGGCCCTGCCCGGGCTGCTGGGCCCCCGCTGGCTGCGCGCTTGGGGGCCCGTGGCTGGCTTGTGCTCTGCGTCCCCGCTGGGGTCTGCGCTGGCTGTCTTGGGGGCCCCCTGGTCTTCTCTGGGCTGGCTGCTTCTGGGTGGGGGCTTTGGGGGGCTCTGTGGGGGGCGCCTGCTGTACTGTGCTGGGGGGCTGTTCTGCTTTCCTGCCTGGGCTGGTCTGTGCTGCCTGCTGCTTCTTGGGCCCCGGGGTTGGTGCTGGTGGGGGCCCGTGCTGTCTGCTCTGCCCCTGCTCGG
>JASPKP010009534.1:0-10245 GCA_030674155.1 Stramonita haemastoma
GGGTTTTTTTGGGGGGGGTGAAAAAGGGGCAAAAAAGAAAAAAAAGAAAAAAGTAATTTAAAAAAAACAAGAAAAAAAAAAAAAAAAAAAAGTTTAAAAAAAACAAAAAAAAAAAGAAATTAAAAAAAAATGAAAAAAAAAAAAAAAAAATAAAAAAAAAAGAAAAAAAAAAAAAATTCCCCAAAAAAAAAAAGCCCAAAAAAAAAATTTTTAAAAAAAAGAAAAAATAAAACAAAACAAAAAAAAACAAAAAAAAAAAAAACAAAAAACAAAAAAAAGGAAAAAATTTTTTTAAAAAAAAAAAAAACAAGGGGGGGGGGGGGGGGGGGGGGGGTTTTTTTGGGGGGGGGGTGGGGGGGGGGGTTTTTTTTTTTGGGGGGGGGTGGGGGATTTTTAAAAAAAGGGGGGGAGGGGGTTTTTGGGGGGAAAAAAAGGGGGGGAAAAGGGGGTTTTTTTTTTTGTGGGGGGGGGGGGAAAAATTTTTTTTAAATTTTGGGGGTGGGGGGTTTTTTTGTTTTGGGGGGTTTTTTTTTTGGTTTTTTTTTTTTTTTTTATTTTTTTGGTTTTTGGGTTTGATTTTTTTTTTTTGTTTTGGGGGGTAGTAGGTTTTTTTTTTTTTTTAAAAGGGGGGGGGGGTTTTTATTTGTTTGGGGGGGAAAGGGTTTTGGGGGGGGGGGGGGGGGGGTTTTTTTGGGGTTGTAGTGGTTTTTTTTGGGTTTTGGGGAAAAGGGGGGAAAAAGGGGGGGGTAAAAAAAAAAAAAGGGGGGGGGAAAAAAAGGGGGGAAAAAGGGGGGAAAAATTTTCCCCCCCCCAAAAAAAACCCCCCCCCCTTTTTTTTTAAACGGGTTTGGGGGCCTTTTGATTTTTTGTTTTGGGGGGGGTTTTTTTTTTTTTTTTTTTTTTTTTGGGGGTTTTTTTCTTTTTTTTAAAAAATTTTTTTTTTTGGGGGAAACGTGTTTTTATGTGTGGGTTTTGGGTTTTTTTTTGTGGTTTTGTTGGGGGTTTTTTTTTTTTTGTTTGGGGGGTTTTCCCTTTTTGGGGGGGGGTTTTTTTTGTTTTTTGGGGGGGGGTTTTTTTTTTTTTTGGGGGGGGGGGGGGCAAAAAATGGCGGCTTTGGGGGGGGCCCCGGGGGGGGGGCCGGGGGAATAAACCCCCCCAAAAAAAAAAACCCCCCCCCAAAAAAAAAAATTTTTTTTTTAAAAAACCCCTTTTAAAAAAAAAAAAAAAAAAAAAAAAAAATTAAAAAAAAACCCCCCCCCCCCCCCCCCATTTTTTTTTTTTTTGGGGAAAAAAAAAAAAAAAAAAAACCCCAAAAAAAAAACAAAACCCAAAACCCCCCCAAAAAAAAAAAAAAAAAAAACATTTTTTTTAAAAAAAAAAAAAAATTTTTTTTTCCCCCCAAAAAAAAAAAAAAACCCCCCCGGGGAGGGACCCCCCCCCCCCCCCCAAAAACCCCCCCCTAAAAAAAAAAACCCCCCCAAAAAACCCCAAAAAAACCAAAAACCCAAAAAAAAAAAAAAAAAAAATAAAAAATCCCCCCCCCCCAAACCCCCCCCAAAAAAAATTTTTAAAAAAAAAAAAAAAAAAGGGGAAAAAAAAAAAAAAAAAAAAAAAAAAAAAGAAAAAAAAAAAAAAAAAAAAAAATAATTTTTTTTTTTTAAAAAAAAAAAAAAATAAAAATTAAAAAAAAAAAAAAAAAAAAAAAAATTTAAAAAAAAATTTTTAACCCCCCCAAAAAAAAAAAAATTTAAAAAAAAAAAAAAAAATAAAAAAAAAATTAAAAAAAAAAAAACCCAAAACCCCCCCAAAAAAACAAAAAAAAAAAATAAAAAAAAAAAAAAAGGGGAAAAACCAACCCAAAAAAACCCCTCCTTTTTTTCCCCTAAAAAACCCCAGCCCCACCCACCCCCAAAATCCCCACCCACACCACCCCCACAACAACTATTTTTCACTCCTTAGTCTCTCTCCCTTTCCGGGCCCCGGGGAAAAAAAGCCTACGAAAAAGGGGGGGCATGCCCAGCAGCCCGGGCACACCTTTCCAGACCTGAGAAACGGGGACCACCAAGTGAAAGCTTTGGATGCTGCCCAATCCCCACCCGGGGGGGGCCCCTTCAAGTGGGGGGTGGTGACGACGTGCACTTGGGGACGAACTTCGGAAAAAAGTTCAAGGAGCCCCCTTTGAGGCCAAGAAGGGAAAAAGGGGAAGCGATCCACAAAGCCCTGATGGACGAAACCCCAACTTTGCGCTGGACGTATGGGGAGTGTTGTTGGGGTTTGGTTGAGGGGGGTTTGGGGGTAAGGGAGAGAAAAAGGGGGGGGGGTAAAGAGAGAGAGAAGGAGAAAAGAGAAAGGGGGGGGGGGAGGGGGGGGGGGGGGGGGTGGGGGGGGGGGGGGGGGAGAGGGGAGAGAGGGAGAGGGGGTTTTTTTTTTTTTTTGAAATTTTGTACCATTTTAATTCCCAGCAAATTTTTTTTCGAAAAATTCGGGCTGCCCCCCCCGGGGAAGAGCGCGTCGCCAATTTGACCCGCCTACCCTTTTTTTTTTTTTCCCCTTTTTTCCCTTTCTGAAACGTTTTTTTTTCCTTATCTATAAATTAAATTTGAATGAAATAACCCTTTGTTTTTTAAAGGGGTTTACAAAAAAAAAAAATTTTATGCAATTTTTTTTCCCCCCCGGGCCCATTACCCTAAATGGGGATATGGGCAAAACAAAAAAATTAAAAAAAAAGGGAAATAGCAACCCACTTCCCCCCAAAAACCCAACCATCACCACCAACCCCAAATTAAACCTTTTTTTTAAAAAATTAAAAAAAAAAAGGAGCATAAGATACATTTAACAAAAAGCATTATCTCCAACTGGACACATTGAAGAATATTCAAACAAGGAGATAAAATATGTAAAACAAAAAAACGTAGTCCAACAGCTGACCCGAGATTAAAAGTCAAAACAGCTGCATTAGTATAATTAAAGTAAATCAAAAGAAATTTAAATCGAAAAGGAAGAAAAAAAAAGAGAGAGAAGAAGAAAATTTTTAAAAAAAAAACAAGAACACACAAAAAATCCCAAAGAGAAGGACCTCCCCCCCCAAAAAAAAAAAAAAAGAAAAAAAAAACCCAGAGAGAAGACAGCACAGTAAAGTGCATCCCCCCTCCAAAAGAAGAGAGAAGAGAAAAGGGGAAAAGGGGAAAAAGAGAGAGAGAAAAGGGGAAAAAGAGAGAGAGAGGGAGGACGAGAGAAAAGAGAGAGAGAGAGAGAGAGAGAGAGAGAGAGAGAAAGAGAGAAAAGAAAGAGAGAAAAAGAGAGAGAAAAAGAGAGAGAGGGGAGAGAAGGGGGGTAAAATAAGAAGAGAGGGGTAAGGGTTTTCTTTTTTTTTGTTTTTGCTGAAAAAGGTTTTGTTGTTTATGAATTTTTATGTTGTTTTTTTGTTGTTTGGGTTTTAAGTTGTTGTTGTTTTGTCCCGTTTGTTGTTGTATTATGTATGTATGTATGTCAATTTAAGTCCCAAGGGCAAAAAAGTTTAATCACTCGAAAGGCAAATACGACAGACATATTGATACAATTTAATCGAAAACAAAAGCAGCTACAATTTTATTTTTGTTCAAGCCAAATAAATTTCACACTCACCACTACGCAGGGACGACAAGTATGCGCACAAAACACAAAATACACATACACAAACCCCCCAACACAACACAACACCCCCACCAAAACACACCCCACACACACACCCACACACACCCCACACACAACACAAAACCCCCCCCAAACACAACACGCCCCAAAAACCAAAAAAACCCTACCCCAAAAAAACAAACAAAAACCCCACACAAACACAACCCCACAAACAACCACACAACACACACCCCCCCACACACACACACACCACAAAACACACACCCCCACAAACACACCCCAAAAAAACACTAAAAAACAAAAATACACAAAAATCACAAACACTACCCCAAAAACACACAAAACACTAAAACCAAAACAAACACACAAACACACACACATACACACAAACTCCCCCCCCCACACACCCACAAATTTCCCCCCCCACTTTCCCCCCCCCTCCCACAAACGCCCCAAATTTCCCCTCTCCCCCCTATCACACACCTCTACCTTACAATTTCCCAAAACCCCTGGGGATACACCTTTAAAAACGGGCCCCGCAAAGGGGGGGGCCAGGGGGCAAAAAATCTGGTCCTGACACTTCCGAGGGGGCGCGTCCCCCTTGGCGCTTTGGTGACAAAGGAGGGGGGTGGGGGAACAGGGGTTTGCCCTTGGTTTCACGGTGGGGGGGTACATAGTGTTGTTCAGAGGTTTGGGTAATGTGTCAGGGGTTTGGGTACATGTGTCAGAGGTTTGGGTATATTGTCAGGGTTTTGGGGTATATGTGCAGGGGTTTGGGTATGTCGCAGAGGTTTGGTACGTGTGTAAAGGGGTTTTTGGGTAAAACATGCCCTTTTTGGGGGGTTTTCATTTTTTTAGGGTGTGGGACATGTCCTTGTGTCAGAGGTGGGGGTACATGTCCTTGTGTCAGAGGTTTGGGGGTGGGTTAAATGTCCTTGTGCAAGGGGGGGTACTGCCCTTTTTCTGGGGGCCCCGGAGGGGTTTGGGACAGTCCTTGTGTCAGAGGTTTTGGTGAAATTGGGTTTTCAAGGTTTGGGTTACAAGTGTCAGGGTTGGGGGTAAATGATCACATTTTTGGGGTACATGTGTTGCCCTTGTGTAAAGGGTTTGGGTACATGTGTCAAATTTTGGGGTCAGGTTTTCCTTTGTGTCAAGATGTGTCCCTCCTTTTTTTTCCGCATTTGTGTGGCCTGAATTGGGGGCAGGGGCTATGGGTGTAGTAGAGGTGGGGGGAATGGGGAATTTTTGGGGAAGATGGGGAGGGGGAAGGGTAGGGAGGAGGTGGGGAGGGGAGGAGGAGGGGGGGGAAAGGGGGGGGAGGAGGGGGAGTAGTGGGTATGAGTGAGAGAGAGAGGATGTCTATCTATCTATCTTTTTCCTACCCATCTATCTATATCTTCTATCATTATCTATCATCTATCCATCACCATCTACCCATCTCCCCATCTATCTATCTATCAAACTATCAAACTACTATACTATCATCTACTATCTATTATTTTTCTATGGTAGCTTTATATAAAATGTTTTTTCTCGGCCTGTTCCCTGTCTGTTGTCTACCTTTTTGTCTGTCTATCTGTGAAAGTGTCCCTGTTCTTTCTCTCTTTTTACGTTCTTCCCCTGTTATCTTAATTCTTTTTCCTCTAACCAGCTGCCTGTTGTCTTTTTTCCTTATTGTTTGAGTGCGGTCTTTTGTGTGTTTCGCCTATTGCACTGTCTACAGCCCTCTTAACAATTTTTTTTATGTGCCCTGAATCGTCTGTCGGTCGTTTTTCTCCCTTCTAACGTCTGATCTCTTTTTATTTTCCCTCTTTTTTTGTTCCTCTACCCTCTTCTTTTAGTCTGCCTGCTGCCTGCCGTCCTTTGTATGTCTGTTCGCTTGTTTGCTGTTGCCTGCTGGTTTTTGTCGGTTTTTTATCTGTTTATCTTTTTACCTTCTGCTTGTCAGATAGTCAGTCATCAGTCATTCAGCTGTCTGCCTGTCTTCCTGTTGTCCGTTTTCTGCAGCAATCTTTGTTCGTCTGTTTTCTCCGTCAGACGGGCGGTTGGTCATTTTGGGAGTCATTTTGTCTGTATGCCCGTCTGTTGTATGCCTGTCTGTCTGTGTCGTTGCTTCACAGTTTAAATTCGCATTAGTTAATCGCCCGTCAGTAATCAGTCCCATCTGTCTGTCTGTCGTTAGTGGTGTGAGTTTTTGAAGTGATTTTTTTATGGGTTATGAGGAGTTAGGGGATGGTGTATGTGGGGTTTTTGGGGGCAGGTTTATTTTGTTTGTTGTTTGTGTGTATGTGGTAGTGGTTATGGTTGTAGGGTGTATTGGGGATGTGTGTAGGTTATTGAGTTTGAGTGTGTGTAGTTGTGTATTTGAAGTGTGTTTATGGGTGTATTGTGTGTTTTTTTGTGTATATGTGTGTATGTGTGTAGATTTTGGGGGTTTTGCGTGGTGTTTGGTGTGATGTGTGTTATGGGTGTTTATTGTGTAGTGGGTGTATGTGTGTGTATGTGTGTTGTGGTAGTGATGTGGTGTATGTTTATTGTATGTGTGTATCTGGTGTGTATGTGTTGTTGTGGTGTATGTGTGTTACGGTTTCTATGATGTAGTATGTATTGTAGTATGTATGTATTAGATGTAGTTGTATTAGGGGTGTGTTTTGGGGGGTTGTGAATGTGGTATTGTGTGTGGTTGTATGTATTTTTGGTATGTATGTGTTTTGGGGTTTTGTTTTGTGTTTGGTGTGGTGGTTGTGTGTGTTGTGTTGTGTGTGTTGGGGTGGTGTGTTTGATTTTTGTGGGGGGCAAAAACTGCTGGAGCAGACACAACAGTAGTGTAAAAAAGGCTTGACCCAAAAGAAGATGGGCTTCCCCCCCCCTCCATCCTCTCTCTTTCCCTTTTCGTCTGCTTTCTGTTGTCTGTTGTCCCTGTCTCTGTTTATTTTTTCTCTGTCTGTCTATCTCTGTCTATTCTGTCTGCCCTCTGTCTGTCTCTGTCTGTCTCTGTCTGTCTGTCTCTGTCTGCCCGCTTTTTGGTTTTGTTTTTTTTTTTCCGTGTGTTTGTTTCTTTTTGTTTTGTGTTTTTGTTGTTGCTGTTTTTGTTGTTGTTTTGATATTCCTTCACAGCAAGGGTCAGAAAAAAAAGATGTGAATACTTACTCTGTAACCCTAAAAAATAAAGATTATTTATTCATTCATTCATTATTCATTCATTCATTCCATTCATTTCATTCTTCTTTTCTCTCTTTCTCTCTTTCTTCTTTCTTCTCTGTCTCTCTCTGTCCTCTCTCTTCTCTCTCTGCCCGTCTTTTCCTGTCTTTTTCTGTTTTCTTTTTTCTGTTTTCGTCCGTCCCTTTTTTCTCTCTCTCTCTCTCTCTCTCTCCTCCTCTCTCTCCTCTCTCTCTTCTCTCTCTCTCTCTCCTCCCCCCTACTCCATACTCTCTCTCTTCCCCCCTTTCTCATCTCCGTCGGGGCGTGTAGGAGTAAATTGAGTGATTGAATGACTGAGTGGTGTCTGTGTCTGTTGTGTGAATGCACACGCAACATGTGTAATTTGTATGGTTGTATGTTTGAAGTATTATGATGTATGTATGTATGTATTATGTATGTATGAATGTATGTATGTATGAATGTTTTAGATGTTTTTAATGATGTATGATGTAGTATGTATTGATGTTGATGTATATGTATGTATTATGTAATGATGAAAAGTTGTATGTTGTATGTATGTTTTGGATGATTTTGTAGTATGAAGATGCGTCTGTGCGTGTGTGGGTGGTGCTGAATTTTATGATGTTTTATATTTATTTATTTTTTTTATTCTTTTATGTCGAGGATTTTTATGAATTTGTTTGCATGATGTGTGGGGTGTGCGGTGTACGTGCTGTGTGCGTGCGCGTGCGTGCCGCACACGTGCGAAGAGATTAAACATTTTGGCTTTTCGTAGCTATTCACAAAAACATTATGCGCACGTACAAATGATACAAACGCAAATCCCGAAACACAAAAGTAAATAGCCCCCCCTCCCCCCCCCCCCTCCCCTTCCCTTTTCCTTCACAGACACATTTTTTCCAGTCCCGCTGAGCAACTTGCAGATGCCTTCAGTTTTTTCCTCTAAAAGCCAACCCTGGATGCTAAGATTTCTTTCCTGTAAAAGGAACTTTCCCAAAACTTTCCATTGTTTTAAAATGGCAGTATCTCTGAAGGGGGAATATTGTGCCTAAGCGTAATTTCCGTCCCGTTCAAGCACATCCTCCTTTAACGTACTACTAACACTCAGAAATGTAAAATTAGCTCTTATAATGAATAATAGATTTGATAGATAGATAGTAGATAGATAGATAGATAGATAGATAGATAGATAGAAATTAAATAGATTTGTAGATAGATAGATAGATAGATAGATAGATAGTAGATAGATAGATAGAAAAAGGGTAATGGGTAAAAAAAAAAAAAAAAGGGATTTTTACCCCTTTTTCAGCTAGACTCCCAATTTTTTCCAACGGCAGATTTTTGCTCATATCTGCGACCGTTTCTGCCACCGTTTTTAAAGGGAGCCCATTTCCCACTTTTGGGGGGAAATAAAAAAAGAAAAAAAAACCCAAGTAAAAAGGGGAAAACAGAAGAGAAGAGGGAGAAGTTGGACAAAGAAAATAGAACAAATAGAGGGGGCAGAAAAAAAGGAGGAAGAAAGAAACAGTATGGAAAGAAAGAAAAAAAAATGGAAAGAAAGAAAGAAAAAAAAATGATTCAGAATGGAAAAAAGAAAGAAAAAAGAAAGAAAAGGGAAAGGGTTTAGAATGGAAAGAAAGAAAGAAAGAAAGAAGGAAGAAAGACAGAAAGGAATCGTATGGAAAAAAAGGAAAAAAAAGAAAGAAAAAAGGAAGGAAGGAAGAAAGAAAGAAAGAAAAAAAAAGAAAAAGATAGAAAGAAACAAGACGGAAAATAAAAAAAATGAAAGAAAGGAAGAAAAAAAGACGGGCGAATGGAAGGAAAGAAAGCAAGATGGAAAGAAGGGGAAAAAAAGTTAGACAGAAAAAAAAAAACGAAAATGAATGAAAAAGCAATAAAGAAAGAAAAAAAAAAACGCTAAAGAACAGAATAAAAAAAAATAAAAAAGGAAAAAAAGGAAAGAAAAAACGGAAAAAAAAGGAAAAAAAAAACCGAAGGGGAAAAAAATAAAAAAAAAAAAAGAAACAATGAAAAATTAAATTTAAAAAAAAACAACAACAAAAAAAAAGAACAACAAACCAAAAACAAAACAACAAATAATATTGAACCAAGCAACCCCCAAAACAGCTTATAAAATATGTTTTTTTAGAAAAAAATATATATTATATATAAAAATATATTTTATTTTTAAATATATATATTATAATATATTATATATTTAGCCAAAGAAACTTCTTTACATCTTCCAAAACTGTAACAAAAAACAGTCCAGCCTTTTGAGTAAGCCCGCACCCTCCCCCCCTTCCCCCATCCCCTCAATCTCCCCCCCCCCCCCCCCCCCCCCATTTTTTCCTTTCTTTATCAATGTAAACTAGACCAAGAGGGACCCTCACTCTTGTGGATCAAGTTGGGGACGCGCGCCAAGGATCCCCTTTTGAATCCCTTACTTTTACTTCCGGAGATTTGGTTCGCCCTTAGCCTACTACTTGACCAAAAGTCACGTTTACTGCTGCTTTTTTTAATAATCATGTGTTGACGAGCAAGGGGAAAAAGAAAGAAAGGAAAGGGAAGAAAAAAGAATGAAAGGAAGAAATAAAAAGAAAGAAAAAAGGAAGAAGGAAGGGGAAGGGAAGGGGGGAGGAGGGGGGGAGGGAGGAAAAAAAAAAAAGAAAGAAAGAAATAAGGGAAAAAAAAAAAAGAAAGAAAGGAAGAAAGAAATGAAGGAAGGAAAGAAGGAAGGAGGGGGAAAGGGAAAAAAAAAAGGAAGGAAGAAATGGAGGAAGGAAGGAAGAAAGAAATGAAGCAATAAAGGAAGGGAAGGAAAAAGGAAAAAACGAAGAAAGAAAAGAAACAAAAAAGAAAAAAAAGAAGTGGGGAAAGGGAAAGGGAAGGGGGGAAGGGAGGGTGGAAAAAAAAAAAATCTATTTTAGTAACGTGTATCAGAAGCAGAGAAAACACAACTGGACTGTTCATGTCGATTCGTGACATCGTTTTCTCTGAAACTCTGTGGTGACCATACAACCATGTGTGTCATGTGACAACATATGAATATTTATGGTGAAGGGGTAACTGAGAAAAGAATAGGGCAATAAAAAATACCAACCCCAAAACCCCGGATTTTTGCACCTCATTTTATACTTTCATTTTTTTTCCTTCATTTTTTCGATGAAAATGAACTGGAACATCCACAACAGTTTTTAAAAATAATGTAGTACAATTAAGGTTTCGTTAAAATAGAATATTGATAAAAAAATATCAAAAAACAAATTAAAAATGACGATAGTTTTTCAATGATAATTTACTTAAAAAAACGCTTTTACAAACCAAAAGTACGTCAACTACAATTTACTGTACAAAGTGTAATGAACAATAATTTTAAAAAAAAACACTTTAAATGATGATTTTACATCAACTACTCAGACTTTCATTCTCAAAATTCCCGTAATTGGT
>JASPKP010009535.1:0-10244 GCA_030674155.1 Stramonita haemastoma
CAAACAACATGGGCGCAGACGGTATAAGAATGATACAAAAAAAAAGTCGAAAGGGAAACAGGAAAAGAGAGATTTTTTATTTACTTTTAATTCTTTTGTCGGGAAATGAAATAAGCACAAATTTTTTTTTTCATATCCATCTCCGGGTATTCGTTTTGGAATTTTTGTCATCTTTTCCCCACCACACACAATGGCCTCTCTTCTGAAAAGGGGAACAGGTTTTTAAAGGTGAAGAAGACAGACAGACGAGAGTATTAAAATTACATTCTATGCATGAAGACAATAACACGTTCTGCTCTTTTGTTGCGTTTTGTTTGGCGTGTAAAAATTGTTGTAGATAGATAATATAATTGTATATACATATATATATAATAAATATATATATATATTTTAAAAGTATATATAATATAAAACAATATTACAATTATAAATATGTATTCATTACATCTTTTCTTTTGCCTTATCTCCGCCAATACCACTCCTCTCTCTCTCTCCTCTCCCCCTCTCCACTTCCCTCTCTCACCCGCCCTTCTCCTCTACCCCCTCTCTCTGTCTCTCGTCTCTGTCCCTTGTCCGTCCTGTCCTTCCCCTTCATCTCCCCTTTTCTCTCCTCTCTCCTCTCTCTCTCTCCCCCCCCCTCCTTCTCCTCTCCCCTCTCCTGTAACGCATCAGCCTCTGTCTCGAAGAACAAAACTGCACCCTTGCCCCCCAAACTTTTTGGGGATCGAAAGGGGGTCAATCTGCTGCGTCAGGTTCAGGGCAGGCCTGCATCATCGGGAAATGCACATCCCTGCCACCTGGCCTTGGCAGCCCAAAGCCCCGAATTTATCGGGGTGTACAAAAAATTTTTTGGTAGTAACAAAATAAGAAAAAAATATTTAGAAACACAGAAAGTCTTACTTCCGTTTGTTTAAAAAATTTTGTTTTATTACATTTTGTCTTTCAGTCATAAAAAATCAAGATGTAAAAAGATTAAAAAGGCCAGGGAAATAGAAATAAAGAGAAAGGAACTAGACTCGATGTTTTTTTTTTAAAAAGGGGAACAAAACAACAGACAACAGACAGGCAATAACCAAACAATAGTTTTGTGAGCATAAAAAGAAAGATAAAAGGGGTCCCATAACCTCTCGCCTTCCCCCGTCCCCTGCCTGTCTCTGTCTGTCTGTCTGCTGTCTGCTGTCTGTCTGTCTGTCTGTCTGTCTGTCTGTCTGTCGTCTGCTGTCGTCTTCTCTCCTCTCCCCTCTCTCTCTCTCTCTCTCCTTTTTCCTCCTCCCCTCTCTTCTCTCCCTCCCTCTCTCTCTCCACTCTCCTAAACTCCTCTCCTCTCCTCTCTCTCCCCTCTCTCCATCCTCTCCCCTCTCTCCCCTCCTCTCTCTCCTCCTCTCTCCCCTTCCCCCCTCTCTCTCTCTCTCTCTCCTCTTCTCTCTCTCTCTCTCTCTCTCCTCCCTATCTATCTTTTCACCTCTCTCTCTCCCTCTCTCTCTCCCTCTCCCTCTCTCTCTTCTCCCCCCTCTTTTCTCTCCTCTCTCCTCTCTCGTTATCCCTCACTTTAAAAAACCCAGTGTTTATCTTTCCTCAAAAAAAAAATTGCCTTGCCTTGCCGGGCCTTCCTGCTTCCTTGCTCCTCTTTCCGGCCCAAAAACCCTTCTTTAATTTCCCCTGTATCTGGTTTTAAGAACACAACTCAATGCCAGGTTTTTTTCTTTGTTTTTTTACAACAAAAACATTCTTCACAAATTACACTAAGCCTTTGATTATTTGGGGGTCAAAATAAACTTTGAAATAACAGTTTTTATTTCAAAAAAACAGCTGATATATTTAGTTTTTGTTTGTGCAATCTACCAGACCAAACACTACTAGAAACTCCATGCACATAATGCAAATTTTGTCGCGTGCAGCGTCACAAAAAAGGGGGAAGGCACTTTTAAATCCGCTCATTGTTACCTGAAAAATTTACCTAAAAAATCCCAACCGAAATCAGCAAGGGGACATCGATATTGAAAACAATATCACACATTTAGATGCCGTCTCTTTTCAAATTCTTATTCACGCCACCAAATCAAAAACTTTTAACGGTATCCCCAACCTTTCCCGCCCCTGTGTTTCTGAAACTTTGAACAATTTCTACAATAATGGAAAATCTCCGAAAACAGAAAGCAGCTGTTTTTTAAATAAAAAAAAAGGTGCCTACCAAAACTCTCACCATTTGTAAACTTCGGAGCTCTAGACGAGTAACAGGGGAAAAGAGCATGCGTTGAGATTTTTTTTACACAAACCTTCAGAAACGGTAGTGTTTATTTCCATACCAAAGGAGGCTTTTTTTTGGGGATTTGGGCTTTTTTTTTGAAGTTTTTTGTTTTTGATTTTCTGTTTCGCTTCACCCGGGGATTTTATTGGCCGGTAATTTCCGGTTCCTCTTCCTAACGCAACCCATTACCTGGGTCCCCCCCCAAAACCTTGCAGGGAAAGGAGGCAGCTTTATAACTTCAGTTCAGGGGGTACCCCCGTGGTTTGAGCGCGTGCTCCTAATCCATGGCCCCGGTTCGAGCAGCCCAAACCAAGGAGACCCCTCGTTTAAGGGAATTTTGCCCCGGAGTTTATATCAACATGCCTCCGTTCCAAAAGGTCTTTCAGTGAGAAAATAACCCGAATCCCCCTGTATTAACGGGTGCGGGTATCTTGCCCAAAAAGATAAAACCACGCCCTTTCAGAAGATAGGCCACTTTTACGGGTAGGAACGGTGACCTTTAAAACACAAACAAAACCACACAAAACCCCAAAACACACTCCCACCACACACACACACACACACACACACACACCCACACACACACACCACACACACACCACACCACACACACAACACACAGCACACAAGGGTCTGTTGATAAAAACCATACCCGAAATCAAAATGCGGCTACCTTAGTTTTGGTTTAAAAAGAACATTCGCATACGCAAACGTAAATCTTGAGTTCTAGCTAAGGAATATTCTATGGAAAGGGAAATTCCCAACAGCAGACAGGCAGAGAAAGAACACAAAACCCACACAGACAGAGGGGAAACAGACATAAACAAAAGGGAGAAATTTTTAAAGACCATTATCTGTCTTATGTCGGCCCCCATTTTATCCCTTTACAAATAACACAAACAAACAAAGAAATTTAACAATAAAAAAAAAAAACCTTTAAAGCGAAAGTGATTGAAAAGAAAACAACTAATAAAGTTTAAACAATGGTAACAATCAATTTTTTTTTAAAACAAAACAAAGGGGAAAAAAATACAGGAATAGACTGTTACGAGCACACGGAGGAAAAGAAAAGATGGATGGAGATGGCCCCTAATCCTCAGCCCCATAGGCCAAGTGTGAAAAAAAATCCCGTTGGGAACTGCCTGCACTAATTATAAGCAACTGTAAACAATTTTTATTTTTGGAGAAAGGGGTCTGAGAGAATTTTCAAGAGGCAGTACCTGACAGAGACAGAGAGAGATGGCGAGTCCAGCGGTACAGCATCAGCTCCTTTCCAGACAGCAGGATGGAGACAGTTAGTTTTTGCCTCGCCCCATCTATCTGCTTCTCTCTCCTCTCCCCTTCCTCTTTACTCCCCTCCTCTCTCCTTTTCTCATCTCCACCTCTCCTCTCTCTCCCTCCTCCTCTCTCTTCCCTCTTCCCCTCTCTCCTCTCTCCTCCTCTCTGTCTCTTCTCTATCTATCTATCTTCAACTATCTCTCTATCTATTTATCATTTCTGTATCTTTTCGCTCTCTTAATATGTGCGTTTATTTATTTACTCGGTTCTTTTTAGTTCCCCTTTATTTTGTCTTTTTGCTTTCCCCCTTTCTAAGCTTTACTATTTTTTTTAATTTGCTTTCTGGGTTGTATTTCTTGTTTTTTTGCTTGACCACTTCTTTCTTTTTTTTTTTTAAAATTATTTTCTATTTTTTTGTTGCTTTACATTTCCGTTTTTTCCCATGCTTTTTTTTCCCTTCCATTATCTTTTTAATAACAACAAATTTGTGTCCCTTTCTAACTAGATTCTTTTTATATCGGTTTTAAAAAAAAACCTATAAACTTCTTTCACATCAATGTTTTTTTAAACAGTAAATCCTTGACTGCTGATTTAAACCCGGCTTGTAATAAAGGAAATGCTACATTTAATACTATCCCCACTAACGGAAAATGCCAGAGTGAACCAGACTAATTCTCTTGGTTCTCCACAGACACAGTATGATACTTTGACTCCCCGGTTGTAGTGGCCCACTTTGGGGTTCCCATGAGACTTATAGTGGCCCGTTTTGGGGTCTAATGAGACATTCCCAGGGCCCATTTGGGGGTTTTAAATGAACATTACAAGTACCCATTTTTGGGTTTAATGAGACATTACCAGTGTCTTTTTAATTGGACACAGTTGCTTGGAAAATCTCATGATTTTCCCGAATGTTTTTTCCTTTCATGACTTCTAACGTTTGCTATTTTTCTTTTTGAGGGTGACTGTTTTTGTACTCTCTAGGAAGAGTTTTTATTTGTTTTTGATGATTTTGGGGTGAGTGGGGGGATTTTTTCTATTCATGGTTTGCTTTTTTTTTTGGTTGCGGCTTTGGGTTGATTTTTGGGGGGTTTGGGGGGTTTTTGGTTTCGTTTGGCAGCTGTGATGGTGGCCTCTTTGCCTTTGTGGATATGTTTTTTTCATGGTAGTGACACTTTCTGGCCGCGTCCCCTTATAGACAATGCATACCAACTGTCAATGTCCCTCTCTCCTCCCCCTCATCTCCCCCCTCCCTCCTTCTCTTTCCGCTCCCCCCCTCCCTTCCCTCCACCCCCTCTCCCTCCTCCCTCTCCCCCTCTCCTCTCTCCCCCTCTCTCTCCTTCCCCTCTCCTCCTTCTCTCCCCCTCTCTTCTTTTCTTCTCTCCCCCTTTTTTTCCCCTTTTTTTCATTTTTTTCCCAAAATTCCTCTCTGTTTCTCTTCCCTCCCTCGGTGTCTCCCTCTTCTGTCCTTTTTTTCTCTATCTATGCGTATACCGGGTCTCTCCTTCTGTATCTGTCAGTCTGTCTGTCAATTTTTTCGCTCTCCCTCCTTTTTTTCTGGCCACCTTGCTGTAAGATATCCAAAGACTTATCCCAACAAAAATGAAAGTCTGTCGGGCTATGTTACCCCACTCTCTTTAACGATAGTGACAGCCTATTATCCCTGTAACCTGCATTTTTTAGTTTTTTTTGGGATAAATTATCGGTACAAACCTTTCCTAACTACACATACTTGTCAAAGCATTCACACAAATGTTAAAAATTTTTACAAACGCAGAAACAATTTTCAGTGGTTAACTTATAGGCTTGTGGTATTTTCTATTTATAAATATGCCATACCCTTGACAGCATTGACACAACTTTTACCCACATAACTTTCCCCCTGGTGCATGTAGTCACAAAAGGTGAAAGGGCACTTGAAATTTCCCCTGCAAAAATTTTGGGGAAACGATCAAATTCCCACCTGAATCAACCAGAAAAGCTGGGGTAAAAGGGTCAATAAAGCCAACACGTTCTGTCATCCGTATTTTATTGCGTTCACTAATGTCCTCCCCTGTTCGGGATGTTCTCCACCCCGCACCTCCTTTGCTTTGGGGGAAAAATTAAGCCAGCTATTTTTTTAAACCGGCAATGTTTTTTGTTTACATCAATCCCAAAAGTAGGGGTTTCATTCCTACATCGATAATATTGCTATTTTGTTGTTTTCTAGTTTTCCTTGAATCTCTGAAAGGTTTATAGTGCACAATTTTTTTCTGGCTTTTTTCCTAAGCAGGCGCAATAAATTGAGGGCCCCAGAAAAATTTTGCACCAAGTGGAAACAATTTTTATTTTTATGCATGCCTCAGACAGCTAAGATATGAAAATGTTAAGAGAAGAAAAGGGGGGATAGAGGAGAGACAGACAGACAAACCACAAAACCCCCATAACCACACAAAACACACACAAAAACGCAAAACACACACACACACACAAAAACACACACACACAAAACACACCACCCACACAACACCACACACCACACACAACACACACACACACACACACAGGGGCAAGAGACAGACGGAACGAATACCGAGACAGACAAATGCAAAATAGCAACACACTATAGTCAATTTACAGTTTCAAATTGTCATTGTACTTCTATAGCCTGCTTCAAAACAGAACTTTTTAATTAAGATAAAAATCTAAAAAAATAACAATAAAAAGCAAATGAAAACTGTGAAAAATGTGACTCAAACAAAACTAACTAAGCAAAGTTTAGATAAAAAAACAAAGAAACCACACCCAACCACACAAAAAAAAATACATAATTTTATTTTTTATATAATTAATATAAACGCATATATATCTTATATATGTCGATATATGTTGTTATAGCTGCCAACCCAAAAGCAAACAAAACGAAAACTTTTAGGGTTTTAAAGCACCTAATCATCTTGTTAAAATGAAAAAAGAAAAAAAAAGTATATATTTTTGGCTGGGATAATTTTTTGGATTTTGTTAGCAACTCACCCCAACGTTTGTTACTTCACAAAATTTATATGATCTATTTTTTTCTTTGGAAATTAGTTTGTTTAGTTTATTCTTTATCTACATTTTTAATTTTAGGGGGGGGCTCCCTTTTTTGACCTTCTTGTTTCTGCCCCCAATTTTTAGCACTTCTTTTAATCCCCCGCCACGGTCATACCCGTTCTTTTGTTTTCACCCCAGTCGGAAGTCCACGGACTAATCAATATCAGGCCTCCAGGGAGCCCCCAGCCAGGGGGCCCCCTGCACTGCGCGGTCACTTTGGTGGTGTTCGTGGGCCTTTTTTCTGGCAAACATAGGCGACACCACCTACAAACCCCCCCCTAATACAACTGCTTAGCCTTCACGGAACCAGACTGATCACCCACCCGGGGTTGGCGACCACCACAACGCCCCTAAAAACGACGTCCCCCGCGAACCCCCAACCCCAAAGGCTTTGACAAAAACCACAAAGGGCACAGAATGTTTGGGAAAACCGAATCTGAGTCACCATGAAGCTGAGCAACGGGTGCCACCGAACCCGACGCATTTATTTTTTAATTGCATATTCAATGATAACAGATGACAAAATGCTGCGTTTGGGGAATGCATTTGTTTTGAGACTACAAACAGGGGCTTACCTACCTTTTACACAAAAAATTTCCCCGCGTCAACCGGGCCCCCTGAGATAAAGACTCTCAGGCTAGTCAGGTAATTTTACAGCACCTCATACTCGCACCGTAAAGCGGTAAAGCCGACTTGTGGTCCCATCTTCCAAGCAAGGCCACAGCAAACTCACTCTGGTAAGCCACCGGGGGTCCGAAAAATACCAATACTCAAAAGGAATAAAACCTGCGCCCCTCCCATCCATAACCCAAGGACTTTACACTGCTCCTTTGGAAAAGCGGTTATTATTATGTTTATTTTTTCTTTTTGTACCTTAAATTTGTTTATTTATTTTTTTGCGATTTCTTTCTGTCTGTTTTTTTTTTCGGCTTCCCAAAATGCTTATTTGTTGATCTTGTCCTGTTTTTGCATTTTTGTTTTCTGTGCATCTAAATACCACCAATCAATATTTTCTTTAAACCCCTTAACTCTATTACAGAGAAAATTTTGATTTTGTATTTTCAAAACACAACTATTAAATAAAAAAATCATGGAATTTGTTGCGCTCACCTCACTCACTCAGTCCCAGTCCCAAAAGGACGTAGGGGACATGAGAGAAACGCAACAGCATCTTTTTCCATGCTTCACGACCCTTTTGGGGCTAGTATGAGGTGTTTGTAGGGTTGGGGGGTCCTCTTTGATGTTGCCCAACCAATTTTTTTTTGGCGCCTCTTCTTTTTTGCCCTCGACTTTTCCTTGCGGATGGTTTTTTTTTGGGGTGTTGTGTCTTGGGGTTGCCCAAACCATATCGCTTTTCCTCCTCTTTATGGTGGAGAGCAAAGGCCTTGGGGGCCCACACCGTTTTTTTGATTTCTCTTTCACATAGTTTTTGGGGTCTTGTGTTCTTTTATGATATTTTTGAGGAGTCTTCTGTGGCACTTGTTCCGAATGCTTGGGATTCTCCCCTAACCTGCTGTCGGAGCCCCTGATTCACAGCCATATAGGAGGATAAATCACAAGGGGATTTTTAAAGGGGTATTTGTTGGTATTGATTATAGCGCTATATCTTGTAAAAACAAATCAAAGCGCTTGCATTCGACCTACACAACACACAATCCAACAATTTTACTTTTTTAAACAAATTCAAATATACACACACACCACCATGCACGCAGCACGGCGCCGCCAAAACACCCTACAAACGCAACACTTTCCCCAGGGGGATGTTGAAGGCAGGACGGGGTAAGAGATGAAGCGGAAGGGAGAAAAACTTAGTTTGAAATAAGAGTGTCTTGATTTTTGGTTTTAAAAGTGGTCATAAAGTAGGCTTTTGCCGGAGGGAGAGAGGAAGGGCCCCGTTCCACTCGAGGGACCAGAAACAGAAAAGTGCGGTGGGCCGACGGTAGATGGGTTGAATCTGGGTATTCTTAAGGACAAAGTATCTCCGACGAGCGGGGGGGAGCGAGAAGGTTGTAAAAGTGAAGACATTCACAAGGTAGGAGGGGCATTTTGTGGAGACATTTGAAAACAGGGGGAGATCTGTATTTTACTCTCTTGTAGGGGGCACCAATGGAGAGATTGCAAGAGAGCGAGGGAATGTGCTAAAATTTTTTTTTTCTGAGGACCAGACAGCCAGATTTTTGTAACTTGAAGGGAGTGGAGATGATGGGCAACCGCCAAAAGAGAATTGAATAGTCCAGACGTGAGAGAAAAAAGAGAAGTGACAAGTTTTGGAAGTTGCTCAGTGGACAGGTACTTTTCAAAAATTTGGCCTAAACGCCGATTGATAGTAGCAGACAGACGGTTTGGGGTAATGAATTTTTTTGCATGGGGAGAGTGTTTGTCGAAAACGACTCCTAATACTTCCAAAAGGGGTAGCGAACGACGTATGCCAAATTTCTTTTAAATTGTTGGAATGGAGGAGAGTTTTGTTTTTGGTGCCTACGAGCATGGCTTGGGTTTTTATCCTTTTAGTTTGAATTTTTTTTTGTATATCCAGGTTGGATATCTTGAAGGCAGCGGCCCATTTTTTGCAAAAGAAGGAAGATTTTCGGGGTGTGTCCCTGCTTTGAATCTGCAATCTCGGCATAAAAGAAAATTGATATGAGACGGTCAAATTAATTTTACATTAGCAGTATAGGGGGTAAAAAACAACTTTCCACTAAAAGTTAATTTTGTAGTAAAAAATGAAATTTTTTTGAGTTTATTTTCACTTTGTGAGGTGCGATAGCCTAGGTTAAGTTTTGAGCCCCGTAGTCAATGGCTTAAAATCAGCAAACCAGGGGGCCCTGTTGAAGGAAATTCTCCCCTTGGAGTTAACATAGTACAAGTTCACTTACCCAAACGCCCTCTGGTGAACTAAAAACCCAAAGGCCCCATGTTAGAACGCACGCATAGTTCTTGCACACACATTTAACACCTCATCTCATTTCACAAGAGTAAGCCATTTCGTGCCGGAGCAAAGGGAAACATTCTTTTATAAATAAAAAACCCTCACGGTCGGTTAAGACTCCATCCCTAAATCAGAATGTAGCTGCTTTAAGCGGGTTAATTAATACAATCGTGCAATGCAAAAATCTTACCATTGGGAAACCTCGGGGCTTTTTGGGCCCAGAAACAAAGAACAAAACAAAACCCAAAAACCCAAAAGCAAAAAATCCCAACTTTTGTCTCCCAAAACCCCTCAACACAGTAGGGGTACGTTTGACGCCCTGGGTTTTGGGGGTTCATTCCTGCCCCATGAGCTTTCAATCGACTGGTAGATGAACCACAGCGTTTTAAGGGGGCGGGATAGCCTAGTGGTCAGAACTTGCGCTTGCAATTTACGACCCGGGTTCGAATCCCGTTCGATGGTACTTTTTCCCCTGGACAGCATCAGTGCTGACTCCACTCTCTCCAAAAGTCCTTCGGAGAGACTATAAACAGCCCTGTTACGAACGCACGCAAAACCTTGCGCACACCGTTAAAAAAACCGTTCCACTTTTTTTTTTTGGAGTAGGCCGTGTGCCGGCCGAACAAAGGGGACTGATTGAAAAAAGCACATGAATGTTTTCTCCCATTTAAATCGATAAAAAAGAACAAAAACGAAAAACAAATAATGAATGAAAAA
>JASPKP010009536.1:2500-10242 GCA_030674155.1 Stramonita haemastoma
GAGTGGAGGGTTCGTGTCCGGCGAGGAGCAGGTCGGCGATGTCTGTTCCGATGATGGCCTGAAATGAAAAAACCAGGGGGGAGGTGAGAGGTCTTGAAGTTGTGTACAAGTCGGATGGATTTTTATTTTATTTTATTTTATTTATTCTTTTTTTTTTTTTTTTTTTTTAATCCTCTTCCTTCTGGAAAAAAACCCCACTCTTTTCTGCCAAAACACACATTTCTTCAACCTCACATTTCTTCAAAAAAAAAGTCAAGACAGACACAAATCAAACTCCCAGAAAAAAAAAATCCTCCTGGAAAAAAAAACAACTTTTTTCTGCCAAAACACACATTTCTTCAAAAAAGTAGACACAAATGAAATTCCCCGAAAAAATTCCTCCTCCTCCTCCTCTCCCTTCAGCACCTTCTCCTCCTTCTAAACACCCCCCCCCCCCCCCCCCCACCCCCACCCCCCTACTCCTCCCCCCAGCTCATGACCTCCACTGACCCCGTTCTGTTTGAGGAGCAGCTCCAGAAGCCTCCAGATGAGTTCTGCAGAGTCTCTGTCCAGCATGTCCACGTTCTCTGAACACTCCTTGGCTTTGGCCTGGCAGTGTAGCAGCACATCGTTCTTGTGGGTCTCGTTCCTGGGAAACACACACACAGGAGAGATGTCAAATGTTGGCAGAGTTGCGACTTGTGAGGCTGGGTCATGCATGTGGGTGCACGCACGCACGCACATGCACACACGCACACACAAACACACATGCACGCATGCACACACACACACACGCACGCGTGCATGTACACACACACACACACACACACAGAGGAAACACACACACACAGAACACACACACACACACACACACACACACACACACACCACACACACACACAACACACACACTCACACACACACACACATCACACACATCCCACCCTTTACAAACTTAAACAGCCTTCCCACCCCTGACCTGACCAGATGACTATATTTTTCTTTTCCTTTTCCTGTCTTCACTCTAATTTTTTTTCTTTTTCCTGTCTTTACTGTACCTGACCAGAAGTCCAGGAAAAGCACACACACATCTACACACATCCCATCCCTATAGAAACTTCAACAGCCTGCCTGCCCCCTCCCCACCAGCCTACCTGACCAGAGGTCTATATTTTTGTTCTTTTTCCTGCAGAAGACTATATTAAAAAAAAAAAAAATTCCTGTCTTCAACTGTGCTTGACCAGAGGTCTATATTTCCTGTCTTCACTGTAATTTTTTTTTCTTTTTTCTGTCAGCAACTGTACCTGACCAGAGGACTATATTTTTTTCTTTTTCCTGCAGAGGACTACATTTTTTTCTTTTTCCTGCAGAGGACTATATTTTTTTCTTTTTCCAGCAGAGGACTATATTTTTTTCCTTTTTCCTGCAGAGGACTATATTTTTTTCTTTTTCCTGCAGAGGACTATATTTTTTTCTTTTTCATGCAGAGGACTATATTTTTTTCTTTTTCCTGCAGAGGACTATATTTTTTTCTTTTTCCTGCAGAGGACATATTTTTTTTTTTTCCTGCAGAGGACTATATTTTTTTCTTTTTCCTGCAGAGGACTATATTTTTTTCCTTTTTCCAGCAGAGGACTGTATTTTTTTTTCTTTTTCCAGCAGAGGACTATATTTTTTTCCTTTTTCCTGAAGAGGACTATATTTTTTTCCTTTTTCCTGCAGAGGACTATATTTTTTTCTTTTCCCTGCAGAGGACTATATTTTTTTTTTCCTGCAGAGGACTATATTTTTTTCCTTTTTCCAGCAGAGGACTATATTTTTTTTCTTTTTCCTGCAGAGGACTATTTTTTTTTTTTCCTGCAGAGGACTATATATTTTTCTTTTTCCTGCAGAGGACTATATTTTTTTCTTTTTCCAGCAGAGGACTATATTTTTTTCCTTTTTCCTGCAGAGGACTATATTTTTTTCCTTTTTCCAGCAGAGGACTATATTTTTTTCCTTTTTCCAGCAGAGGACTATATTTTTTTTTCTTTTTCCTGAAGAGGACTATATTTTTTTCCTTTTTCCTGAAGAGGACTATATTTTTTCCTTTTTCCAGCAGAGGACTATATTTTTTCCTTTTTCCAGCAGAGGACTATATTTTTTTTCCTTTTTCCAGCAGAGGACTATATTTTTTTTTCTTTTTCCAGCAGAGGACTATATTTTTTTCCTTTTTCCTGCAGAGGACTATATTTTTTTCCTTTTTCCAGCAGAGGACTATATTTTTTTCCTTTTTCCTGCAGAGGACTATATTTTTTTTCTTTTCCCTGCAGAGGACTATATTTTTTTCCTTTTTCCAGCAGAGGACTATATTTTTTTTTCCTTTTTCCTGCAGAGGACTATATTTTTTTCCTTTTTCCAGCAGAGGACTATATTTTTTTTCTTTTTCCTGAAGAGGACTATATTTTTTTTCTTTTTCCTGCAGAGGACTTTTTTTTTTCCCTGCAGAGGACTATATTTTTTTCCTTTTTCCAGCAGAGGACTATATTTTTTTCTTTTTCCTGAAGAGGACTATATTTTTTTCTTTTTCCTGAAGAGGACTATATTTTTTTCCTTTTTCTTGAAGAGGTCTATATCTTTTTCTTTTTCCCTGTCTCCACTGTACCTGACCAGAGGACTATATTTTTCCCTGTTTTCACCAGAAGACTATATATATTTTTCCCTGTCTCCACTGTACCTGACCAGAGGACTATATTTTTCCCTGTTTTCACCAGAAGACTATCAGAGGACTATATTTTTCCCCGTTTTCACCAGAAGACTATATATATTTTCCCCTGTTTTCACTGTACCTGACCAGAGGTCCTGGGAAGGCCTTGAGCTCCTCCACCTCGGGGCAGTCCTGAAGGAGAACCTGCAGGTCGTGGATCTCCACCACGGCCGGCTGGCCCTCCTTGGGCCGCGTGGGTAGAACCATCACCAGCTGCCCGTGGGAGAGAAGCACACTCGCACGTGGGGCAGGATGTGTTTGGGGGGCGTCATGCGTCCTTGCTGGTAGCCTGCTGCAATAATAATGATGATAATGATAATAATGATCATAATGATGATGATGATGATGATGATAATAATAAAAATAATAATAATAACAATAACATATGGGGCGGGATAGTTAAGTGGTCAGAGCGCTCGCTTCAGTACAGTTCCCCAAGCTGTAAATGGGTACCTGCCCTCTTTAGGCTCAGGGAAGGTAAAGCAGCGAGGGAGAGGAGATGGACGCCGCCCTCAACATGCTGGCCCCCTAGAGAAGCTGAGGTCTCTCTGATGCCTCGCTCCCCTATGACCACACAGGTTATGGGACACCGTTACCTTTTTTAACACTTTAATGTAGGCCCTGACATTTTGCATTATACACCAATAACTCCACTGACAAAGCTTTGGGGTCTGGGCCAGTGTGAGTCTAAATCAAGAAAAAAAATTACAAAACCAAAAAAACAAAACCAAGAAAAATTACAAAACAACTTTTTTTAAAAAAAAAAAACCCAGCAAAAACACAGTGAAAGGGTTGGGCCTAAAACTAAACAACAAAAAAAACAACACAAACCCCCAAAACCCCTTGCAATCAGCAACGCAACACCACCCCACCCCCTCCCTCACTGTAAAAAACACAAACAAAAAAAACCCACAAAACTAATCTGATTAAGCAAAACAAAACAAACAAACAAACAAACAAATTTAATCAAGCCAAACAATCAACAGCAAGAAAACAAAAAAACCCCATATCTTTACCTGACTGCTGCTGCTCGCCATACTGCTGGTAGTTGTAGTACTGCCCGTACTGGTACTGCCCGTACTGGTCATAGTAACCACCCCCACCACCACCATAGCCGTCATAGCCACCATTGCCGTAGCCACTGTATCCCTGACCCCCGTACGCCTCTCTCTCTCGCTCCGTTCGGCTCGGTGGCCGAGACGACCGACCGTAGAATTCTTGCGAGCTGTTCAGGGGAGGGAAAGGGATTGGCAATGTAGGAGAGGAACAGTCCACGAAAACTGACACAAGACGTTATTGATATTCCTCTCACATAAATGGCAAGCGAGGAAGTTTCTATCTCAAAGAGTGTGTGTTAAAATATGCTGAGGAGGACTTTGAGAAGTTTGGGGAGAAGAGTGGGGGGAGGTGGAGGATGGAGGTGGGGGGGGGGGGGGGGGGGGGGGAGTAGGAAGGAGCAGGAATACAAAAAAAAAAAAAAAAAAAAGCCAAAAGGACCATCACCTTTAAACTTCCTTCACCACCATTACTACTTTCAACTTCCTTCACCACCATTAATTTCAACCAGCAAAAAAAAAAAAAAAAAGTGACAGAAATTTTCGGATCATAATTTTGGCAACAAAAAACTGATATGCCTGAAATTGAAAAGTCTGCATTTGAACAATTTAAAAAAAAAAAAAAAAAAAAAAGTAAATTATAAAACATTTTTAATGTTCATGACCTGACTACTTTCTTATTCACAATTTCACATCCAACCAATCAAAACAGCAGCCCCTGACCTCCTCTCCCACCTTCCATCCATCTCCCCCCCCCCCCCCCTCCCCCAATACCTAAAAGAAAAAAAATGAAATAAAGACCAATGCCCCCCCCAGCCCCCAACCTCCTCTCCCACCTTCCATCCATCGCCCCCCCCCCCCCCCCCCCAAAAAAAAAACAACCGACCACTCCCCCCCCCCCCCCCCCCCCCCCCCCCCCCCCCCCCTCACCCTTTCCAAACAAAAAGAAAAAAAGCTGTCCCAAACCAAACAAACGAAAACATACAGTAAAGACTCTCTAACAATATCCTGCCTATTGTAAGACTGGCTTTTCTCTTCTTTTTTTTTTTTTTTTTTTTTTAATCAATCCTCTCACATAGACACCACTGGGAAAGAAAATATTTCATATTCCATTAACACTTCGGCCGCTTGGCATTGATGAAATACTGATTGGGCGACCCAGTGCTCCGGCAAAGCCTTGGGTGCATGCTGGGTAAGAACTGTCAAGATGTATGGTGATGAACACCTCTTCAAAATGGGGCACCAATTTATTTATTTATTTTATTTATTCATACCACTTTATGTCACAGCAGATTTCTCTGCATGAAATTCAGGCTGCTCTCTCTCCCCGGGGAGAGCCCGTTGCCACAAGTGCAGCGCCACCCATTTTTTTTTCTTTTTCCTGTCTGCAACTGTATTTGTTTCCCTATCAGAGTGGCTTTTTTCTACAGAATTTTACTCCCTGACAAGACAATGAAACCTTAACTTGTCCTCTCTTCACAAAAGATGGAAGAGGTTTTAATGTGCGTTGAGGCGTGAACTGATAAAAACATGCATGCAATCACGTACAGAATCTGTTTATGGTCTCATTGTGAATGATTTATTCACTCATTTGTTGGTTACCACCCTCCCCCCCCCTCCCCACCAAAAAAAAAATATAGTGAAAAGAACTCTGCTTTTATTTCTCTCTATCTATCAATCCATAGTTTAAAAAAAATTTAAAGAAAAAGTAAGAAAATTTCAGCATCCAATCAGTTAATGCAAAAAATCACTCCCATGCAACGACTGAACAAGAAACAAACAAAAACAAAAGTAAAACAGACGACCATGCACAAAAAACAAGAACCCCCCTTAGCAAAGTTCTGCCAAGTTTCCTCTTCTCAAAGATAAACTTTCTCATGATAACTAAGCAACCAATCACCACACATTTCTAACCCACAAGTCAGTCAAGAACTGTAGTTGCAAAACAATGTGTTACAACATAAAAAAAAAACCCAAAAAGAACAATTCTCAACAAAAGTTTGAAAAAAGTAAAAATTCTCAATGCAATGCTATAAGCACAAACCAAGCTTCTCTATCCATTACCTTGTAATGGAAACTACTAGTACTACCCAAGACCCGAAGTTCACATAAAGAACAAGAGATAGAAGTTCTTTATATGATCTTACCGTCTTACCTCATCTACACCAGGCTATCAGAACTGGGCAAGCCAAAGAGTGCAAGGCTACAACTATGTGGTAAGGATAAAAAAGCGATTCATACAACTGAAGTTTGTGTTCGCTCTCTTGCGCAAAGGGGGGAAGAAAAATGAAAAAAAGGTGAGATAAAATGTACATTAAAAAGAGAAGGATAAGAGAAAATACATTTCATCTGATTTTTTTTTTGGGGGGGTCAAAGTTCTGAACAAATAATGGTAGTTTGGGTTACCATAATATTTAGACAAGCTACAGATTACAGACATATTTCTGGTCAGCGCTGTGAGTTCTGTTGATACATTTCACTAGCAGATTAAGTGACTACGATTCCATGCAGTTTTTTTTTTCTTTCTCTGCAGAATGATACAATGAGAAATGAAATCTGTACCTGTATGAATGTTAATGTCAGTTAATGATTCAGTTAGTTGCGGTTTATGTTGTTGTTTTTTTAGATGTTATACTAGCTTTTGTTCATATTGGACAGTGTTATGAATACACAGACCATTAGATAATGCACCGAGAATTTCATACAGAAACAATCCCTACTAGAATTATGTTATTGTGGAGATCTACATTATTATCCAACACTTTTCCTCAGCCATAGAGTATGGATGATCCATCACATATATTTAAAAACTTGAGGAAAAAAAAAACAAAACAAAAGAGAATAAAACTTAAAATGATGGTATTTTATTTATCTTGAATCCTCAAGTCTGAACACTGTGTGCTAATGTGATTTTCGCTTCTGGAGTCTCAGAACCTATCATAGTAGACAGCAAGGCCATACAAATTTAGCTGACAGCTTGAATCTTACCACAACAAAAAAACTGAACAAAAAAAAAGATACAATTTTTCTTAACCCGTTGACTGCCTTAGCACGTCATATGACGTGCTACTGATAGCGCACTCCCAGCGCCTTACCACGTCATATGACGTGCACCGATTTTCAGAATTTTCCTAACTTCGTTTTAAGGTCCATTCCAAAACAATTGATATTTTAAGCTTGTGTGGGATTCCCTCTACCCACATATGGTTGGGAAATCCTGTTGCGTGGACGGAAAGTCTGTTTTTTCTTCAGTTTCGTTGGCTGACTGGAGCAGTTTTTTATTTTTTATTTGTTTATTTTTGGATGATTCAGGCATGTTTATAAATTCCAACTTGGCCTTCAAATTAGTTTGGTTTAATGCAGAATTCAATTCTGTGCAAAAGTTGTACACATGTCAATATCAAATTGTTGGTAGTTTAGATGCTAGATTTTTTGGTGAATTATTACCCCATTTGGGCAAAAGTCCTTTGGCAGAGCAGATTCAGGTTCTGGTTCTTTATATGGGCAGTCAAAGGGTTAAACACCAAAAAGAATCCCCCCCCCCCAAAAAAAACCCCAGACAGAAAAATTGAAAGAACACCAATGAAATACTGCCACGTACCTCTAATAACAAACGGCCCACTTTCAAATAAACCGGACAATTACAAAAAACACCCATTTCCTTTTTAAAAAGTCCAAACTTGACACATGCTATCACTACATACAAAAAAAAAACAGGAAAAAAAAAACCCCAAAAACAAACCTGAACTCATCAAAACACTATAAATCGGTACACCAGCTGATTTTACAGAGTAACAGAAGAACAAAAAAAAAAAAAAAAAAAAAAAACACCCATCAAAACCTCTCCACAACAACAGGAGGAACTTAAAAAAAAACAAAAAAAAACTCTCTCCTCGCAACAACGCTCTCCTCACAACAACTCTCTCCTCCACTTTCTATCCAAGGCCCTCTCGACCTCACGC
>JASPKP010009537.1:0-2500 GCA_030674155.1 Stramonita haemastoma
GGCTCGTCGTGACTAAAGTCCTTCAGATGAGACTGCAGTTGTATAAACCAAGGTCCTGTGTACGAACACACACAGAACATCTTGCCTACATGTTAAACTCTGTTTTGCCTTTCAGAAGGGTAGGCCATTTGTGTCTGTGAAAACGGATGGCAAAATTTGCAAAGCCTCATGTACACGGGAGTCAGGGACGGATGTAAAAAACCACATGAGCGCTTATGCCATTAGCCTCAACATAAAAGAATGAATAAATGAAAGAAACTTTTATTACACCCCTCCCCCAACAAAAAATACTTGTGAACAAATACCCCACCCCCACCCCCAAAAAAACCAACCAGCAAAACAAAACAAAACGAAAGAAAAAACAACAAACAAATGAAATCAGCAGACCAAGAAAGACACACACCCCCCCCCTAAATTTCCTGCGAGTTTTGTGATTGGTTCTTTATTTGAGATGTTGATATCTCTCTCTGTGCATTCTCTTACTGGGTAGGGTGTGCAGTGTAATAGTGTTGATGTCTGATTAGGAAAGCAGGATTGGGCAGTTAATTGCTTTCCTTGTGTTACACCGTTTTGAAGAATGTAATATCGTAAGCTTTATCAGCCGATCACAAATCAAACATGGCGGCAGAAAGCTGCCTGCCTTTGTTTGTCTTACTGAAGGTTCTCATGTCGTAGCTTACATGTTTTAAAGCGTCACACATGTATGAAATGTTAGTTTTTGGTTGATGCATGCACAATGGAACAATCTTCTCTTCTTCTCTTTCTCTGTGTCTATGTGGATTTTGCACATGTTTTTTTTATGCAACCATTTTTGCCTACACCATTAAGGCAGCCATATTCCGACTTCTGTGGTTGCTTAGTTGTTGCCTTTACAGCATGAAAACAGGTGTGAAGTTTTAGTTTTCTTGGTTATGTTTGTTTCTCTAGATCCTTTAATAAGATGAAATCTGGGAATTCAGTGCGTGTATAGTTCTTGTGATTCAAGAACATCCTTACTCTTTCTCTCTTGTGTGTGTGTGTGTGTGTGTGTGTGTGTGTGAGTGTGAGTGTGTGTGCATGTGTGTGTGTGTGTGAGTGTGTGTGCGTGTATGTGTGTGTGTGTTTGTGTGTGTGTGTGTGTGGTTTGTGTGGTGTGTGTGTGTGTGTGGCATATATGTGTGTGCACGCGTATGTGTGTGCGCATGTGTATGGGGTTTTGTGTGTGTGTGTGTGCGTGCGTGCGTGCGTGCGTGTGTGTGTATGTACGTGTGTGCTTTGTGTGTGCGTGCATGTGTGTGTGTTGAGGGTGACTGACAGAGCAGAAGCAAAGTACACACCGGGGAACGACTGCCATAATGGTGTCAAACCTTTGAGCCCCACCACGGGGAGTCCCCTCCACAAACAAACACTGCCTCTCATTTTCCTCACCTTCTGCTTGCCTTCTGCTTCTTCTTCTTCTTCTTCTTTTCTTTTCTTCTTTTTTTGGTGGGGGTGGGTGGGTGGGGGGGGATACCCTTGTTTGTCTGTGTTTTTTGTCTGCTTGCATCTCCTCTCTCTCCCTCCAACTGTCTGCATTCTCTCTGTCTGTCCATCTCTCTCTCATTGTCTCCTCTCTCTCTTTGTCCTCTCTGTCTGTCTGATTGTCTGTCTGTCTGTATCATCTACAGGTCTGTCTGTCTCTCTGTCTGTCTCAGTCTCTGTCTGTCTATCTGTCTGTCTCTGTGTCTCTGTCTGTCTCTGTGTCTCTGTGTGTCTGTCTGTCTGTCTGTCTGTCTGTCTGTCTGTCTGTCTGTCTGTCTGTCTCTGTCTCTGTCTCTGTCTCTCTCTCTCTCTCTCTCTCTCTCTCTCTCTCTCCTCTCTCTCTCTCTCTCTTCTCTCTCTCCTCTCTCTGTGTTTTTAAAAAGTTTGTTATGTCTCTCCCAGCCCAACTTTCTCACATGCGTTAGACTTGGTTTATGATTTATATGCACATGTATATAATTATTAAAAAGGAGGTTATTGCTTAATCATTTCCCTCTTGTAACCCCCCCCCCCCCCACATATGTTTATTTGTTTGTTCATATTCTCTCTCCTTCTGCCTTTTTCTCTTGTGTCTCCATGCTTCTGTCTCTATTCTGGTTTTTGTTTATATTTTGGGGTTTTTTGTTGGGGTTTTGGGGTGTGGGTGGGGTGCTGTCTTGTTTTTCTCCCCTCTTCTCCCCCCTCCCCCCCGTGTGTGTGTGTGTGTGTGTGTGTGTGTGTGTGTGTGTGTGTGTGTGTGTGTGTGACACCCCCACCATCATCGTACTTCCCAAATAAAACACCTTACCCATCTAAACATCTGTCCCTTCTCCATCTGCTTCCCCCCCCCCCCTTTATTCCCCTTCGTCCATTCCTCAACTCCTCATCTCTCTTGTTTTGCCTCCCCCCTCCCTCCCCCCTTGCTTCCTGTCTCTCACTCTACCCTTACTGCCTTCCCTTCCCAAATATAACAAACACTGCACTTCCACTCCTGTCTCACCTACTGGTTGGTCCTCTGTCT
>JASPKP010009537.1:7500-10240 GCA_030674155.1 Stramonita haemastoma
GGGTTTGGGAAAAAAACCCCAAAATTAAAAAGGAAAAAACCCCGAAAAAAAAAAAAACCCCCCCTTTAAAATTTTTCATGGCCCCCAAAATAAGGGGGGGGGGGGGGGGGGGGGGGGGGGGGGGAAAAAAATTTTTTTAGGAGAAGGGGGGGGGAAACGAGGGCAAAAGGGCCCGGGGCCCCAAAAAGCAAAAAAACAAAGGGCCCCTGGTTTTTGGAGGGGGGGTTTTTGGTTTTCTGCTGCCCAAATTGGGGCCACCCTGGCCCCGGCCCTTTTTTTGGGGCCCCTTTCCCAAAGGGGAGGGGGGGGGGCCTTAAGGGGTCAGGGGAGGGGGTTTGGGGGGGTTTTGGGGGTTTGGGGTGGAGTTTTTAGGGGGGGGAGGGGGGAAAAGGGGGGGGGTCGGGGGTGGTTGGGGGAAGGGGGGGGGGGGGGGGAAATTTTTGGGGTTTTTAATTTTTTTGGGCCCTTGGTTTTTACCAAGCTTTTTTTTTTCTTGTCTTTTTTTCCCGGAAATGTTTAAAAAATTTTTTTTTTTTTTTTTTTTAAATGGGTTTTTTGTCTGCTGGGTTTCATAAAAATTGGGGGATTGCCCGTAGGGGTTGTGTTGGGAAACCCCTACTTTTTGGGGGGTTTTTTTTTTTTCAAAGTGCCCCTTTTTTTTAAAATGTCGAAAGATTTGGGGGGGGATGGATAATAAAAAAGTGAGGGGGGAAGAAATTAAAGTTTGTTTTTTGGGGGGAAAGGGTAAAAAAGGGCCCCCTTTTTGACTTTTTCCCGGGGTTTTTGGGGGTAAAAGCAATAAAAAACCCCAAAAAAAGTTTTTTTTCCTTCAGAAAATGAAATGGGGATAATTTTTTCCAAAAAGGGTTTTTGGGGAAACCCTTTTAAAAGAATTTTAAAAAACAATTTTTAAAAACCCCCCAAAAAAAAAACCCCCCCCCCCCGGGGGGAAAAAAAAAAAAAAACCAAAAAAAAAAAAACCCACCCCAAACAGCCAACTAGGAAAAAACAAAAAAAAAAACTTAACTTTAAAAAAATTTTTAAAACTTGGTGAAAAGGGAAGGGTTTTATATTTTTGGTTTTGGTTTTTTGTCAAAAAAGGGGGAAGGGGGGTGTTTAAAAAAGTTTTTAAAAAGGAAGGGGGGGGGTTTTTTTACCTAATTTTTTTTTCATGGTCATGATTCTTTTTATTTTCATTTGATGAAAAGTCTAACCCTTTACACCTTTAAAATTCCTTTAATCAACATCCTTTTCCCCCATCCCAAACCGTACATTAAAACACCCAAAAAAACCCTTCCCCCCCAAAATTTATTTGCCCAAACCAACCTTTTACATAAAACACGGGAAAAAAATTCCCCCCCTCAAATTAAATTTAAAGGGGTCTAGTTTTGGGCCTTGGGGAGAGGGGAAAAAGGTTTTTCCCTTTTTGGCCATCAAATCATCTATTTAAAAAATAGTCAAAGTATGGATGTTGGGTACTGCACTTTCCGGAAAATGTTTAAAAGGTATGATGTTTTGCGCTTTCAAGTGGTTCCCTTTAGGGGATGATATGCATTTGAAGTGTTTATGAGGGGCTTTACTGCAAAAGTTTCCCCCCCGCCCGTAAAAAAATTTAAAAATGCACCTAAAACGCCCTTTCCCCTTCAAAATTTTTTTAATTTTAAAACAAATTCCCACCCCCCTGGGCCCGTTTGCCAGGGGGAAAGAACGGGCAACGCCCCTAGGGGGACGAATGGAGGACATGCATGGGGGCTTCCTGGGCCCTGCAGAGCCTGGTTTAAGGTTGGGGGTGAAAAATTTAACCCCAAACCAAAATCCATCACCAAAACCCCGCTTCACGGGCCCCGACCGCCTGAGCAGCCCACACCCGGGGGGACAACAACAAACACCAACCCTCCAGCACAAACCCTTCAACCCCCTCCAAAAACCCCAAGGGGAGTTGGGAGTTTTACGTGGTTTTTTGTTGTTTTTGGTTTTGTGGTTTTTGGGGGGGGGGGGTTGGGGTTTGGGTTTTTTTTTTTGTTTGGGGGGGGGGGGGGGGGCTGGGAGTAGGTTGTTGTGGGGGGTTTTTTAGGGTTTGGGTTTTTTTGGGGGGGGGGTTGGGGGGGGGGGGGGAGGGGGTTTGAGTTTGGGGTTGTTGTGGGGGGTGGTGTGGGTTTTTTTTTAAAATTTTTTTTAGGGGGGGGGGGGGGAAAGGGGGCTGTGAGGGAGGTTGTTGTTGTTTGTTGGGTTTTTTTTTTGGGGGGGGTTGGGGGGGGGGGGGGAGGAAGGGGGGCCTTGGGTTTTGGGGGGCTTGTTGGGGGTGTTTTTGGGGGGTTTTTTTTTTGGGGGGGGGGGGGGGGGGGGGGGAGGAGGGGGCTGTGGTAGGTTTTTTTGTGGTTTTTTGGGGGTTGGAATTTTCTTTTTGGGGGGGGAAAGGGGGAAAGGGGTTGTGAGTAAGCTTGTTGTGGTTTAATGTTTGGGGGGGGGGGGGGGGGGGGGGGGGGGGGGGGGGGGAGGGGCCCGGAGTAGGCTTTGTTGTTTGTGGTGTTGGGTTTTTTGTTTTTTTTTGGGGGGGGGGGTTGGGGGGGGGGGGAGGGGGGCCCGTGGTTGGCTTGTTGGGGGTTTTTTTTTGTTGGGGTTTTTTTTTGGGTTTTTTTTTTTTGGGGGGGGGGGGGGGGGGGGGGGGGGCTGGTTTTTTTTTGCCCTTTTTTTTTGTTAAAAAAAAGGTTTGGTTTCTTTTTTTTTTTTTTTTTTTTTT
>JASPKP010009538.1:0-10239 GCA_030674155.1 Stramonita haemastoma
ACTTTTTAAACCTTTTTTCGCTCCCCCCTCGAACCTTGCAGCACAAAACTCCCTTGGGGCCCCACGGGGGCCCTCCGTTTTTCCCGGGCCCCCTTTTTGGGCCCCCCTAAAACCCTCAGACACCCCAGCGCTCCCCCGGGGTTTCCGTCTTCTTCTTTTTCCCCGTCTCTCCTCCTCGCCTTTTCCGTCCCTCTCTCCCTCCTCTCTCCCTCCTCTCCCCCCCCCCTCTCTCCCCTTCATCCCCCCTCCCCTCCTCTTTTTTGGGGGCCGCCCTCTCCCGCCCTTCCCCCCTCCCTATCCTCCTCTTCTCCCCCTTTTCCCTTTCCCCCCCCCCCCCCCCCTTCCCTTTCTCCTATCCTTCCCTCCTCCCCCTCTTCCCCCCTCCCCTCTCCCCTTTTTTTTCCCCCCCCCCCCTCCCCCCTCTCCCTCCCTTCCTCCCTCCCCCCTCTCCTCCTCCCCTCCCTTTTCTCCCCCCCCCCCTCTCTCTTTTCTCTCCCCCTTTTTCCCCTCCTCTCCCCCTCCTCTCCCTCTCTCTCTCTCTCTCTCCCTTCTCTTCCCCTCTCCTCCTCATCTCTCTCCCTCTCTCTCTCTCTCCCCTCCCTCTGTCTCTCTCCCCCTCCCCCCTCTCTCTCTCTCCTCTCCCCTCCCTCTCCTTTCCCCTCTCTCTCTCTCCCTCCCCTCCCCCTTCTCCTCCTCTCTCTCTCTCTCTCCCCTCTCTCTCTTCTCTCCTCCTCTCTCTCCTCTCTTCCCCTCCTCTCCTCCCCCTCCCCCCTCCCTCCCCCCCTGGGGCTATCAGTCTACTCCTGATAAAAAAAAAAAAAACCGGGGAAAAAATAACGGGAGGAACTTCTGCTCGCTCTGCTTGCCCTCTCAAAATATCGATCACCACTCATCATCTCTTTAACCCGGGTGTCCCTGTCACTGCTTTGGGACAGGGTAGGCGGGCATCGTTTTTCACCCCCATCTTGACTATTTTTTGTCTTTTATGTCCCCTTTCTGCCCTTTTTAAAAAAATTTATGCTTTACGGCTGCTTAATTTTGTGGGGGCCCCTGCGGGGCCGTGCATGATGTTGTTTCGAGAGAAAGGAAAAGAGAGAGAGAGAGAAAAGAGAAGAGAGAGAGAGAGAGAGAGAGGGGATGAGAGAGAGAGAGAAAAGAGGAGAGAGAGAGGAGAGAGAGAAAAAAGAGAAGAGGAGAGCGGGGGGGGGGGGGGGGGGGGAGGGGGGAGGGAGGGGAAAAAGAGCAGAAAAAACACAGAAACTATTTTCATTATTAGAGGAAAGGGGACAGGGGACGGAGAGGGGAGAGGAAAGAAGGGGGGGGAGTTTTAAAAAGAAAAGAGACGCGCGCGCAACAGCAGACAGACAGACGAGCAGAGCAGAGGCGGCAGAGACAAGACCCCGGGAAAAGGACGCAGCAGACGACAGACGACAACAGACAGAACCCAAAAAGAGAGAGCAATTTTTCTATTGCAAAGTTAGAGAAGAGACTGAGAAGACATAACACAGAGAGAAACAGAGAGAGAGAGAAGAGAGAGAGAGAAGAGAGAGAGAGAGAGAAAGAGAAGAGAGAGAGGGGAGAGAGAAGTGGGGGGAAGAAAAAGGAGAGAGAGAGAGGAGAGAGAGAAGAGAGAGAGAAGAGAGAGAGAAAGAGAAGAAAGGAAGATAGGGGGAGAGAGAGAGAGAGAGAGAGAGAGAATAATAACAAAATCGATGCGCTGCTGCTGCTGCTGTGCTGCTGCTGCTGCTGCTGCGCTTGCTGCTGCTGCTGCTGATGATGATATGATAGGGAGGAGGAGGAGGAGGAGGAAGGGGGAGGGGGAGAGGAGGAGGAGGAGGAGGAGGAGAAAAATAAAAAAGGCTAGATAATTTATGATAAGCGACTCATAACGATAATGGAGATACTAACAAAGAAACTTTAAAGGCAATAATTTGTTCCTGCAGAGCCGTGACCTTGCTAACAGTTCTTTGCCCTGTGCCACATATTTCACTCCAGCATGAACATACAAATAGCTAATAACACGGACAACACACACACACATGCACAAAACACACGCGCGCGCGCGTGCCCCGGGGCCCCGGCCGCGCGCCACGCTCACACAGCACAAGGTGACCGTTTTAAATTTAAAAAAAGAAACGGGTGAAAGGGGGGGGTATGCAAACTGGCCGTTTTTAGCCTGATCCAAATAGAAAAAAAGATCCCAAACCCCAAACGTTCCCTTGAACCTGAAAAACCCCAAGCCGCTGAAAAAAGTACGCTTTTCAGAAAAAAGGGCGATCCGTTTTGGGATCTGTTTTTTACCCCCGACAGTCCCGGCCTTTAAGGGTTCCCCGAGACAAATGGAAACTTTGGGATTTTATTTTAAACAACTGCCGGAAAAACAAAAAAAACCAGGGGCGGAAGTTTTGGGGTGTTTGAAACCCCCCCCCCGTCTTGGGCCCCAAAAAAATTTTCCCCCCTCCATTAGACCACAGTGGGTTTGGGCCCGGGGGGGTGTCTTTTCCATGAACGGAAAAAATTTGGGCCCCGGTTTTTTTTTATACAAAATTTTTTTTAAACGCACGTACAAGAACTGAAGGCAACAAAAATTGTCTTTTTGGGAAAATTCTGGGAGGGGAAAAAACCCCCTCTTATACGGAAACGAAAGCAGTTTTAGAAACAGGAAAAAAAAAAAAAAATGCAAAGGGGGGGGCCCTTTTTTTTTTTTTTGGCAAAGGGCTCTCCTTTGCAAGACATTTCCCCAAAATTTTAACCCCCCAGAAAAAAATCTACCGGACATAAAAATATTTGGGTAAAAATAAAAATTTGAAACTAAAAAAAATGTTTTTGGGGCCCGATTTAAAGCGCAGACTGAATGATAGGGAATTCCACAATTTTTGTTGTTTGAATCTATATTTTGCTCCCTACCAACTGTACTTTGAAAACTGGAAAAACTATAAAAACTTTTCAAGAGAGAAAAAAGAGTCAAAAGGTTTTATGAGCGCCGTGAATAGTTTTTTGATAAGGGTGGACCGATTGGTTAAAAAACCCAAAATTTGTACTGACAAAGAAACATAAAAAAAAAGAAAGCCCCCCGAAGTTTGAAGGGGGGGGGTGGGGGGGGTCTTTTTTTTTTTTTAGCGTAGGGATGTAGGGGGATTTTGGAGCTTTCTTTTTTTTCCCTTTTTTTGGGTTTTTTTTAAAAAAAATGTTTTTGGGGGTTGTTTTTTTGTTTTGGGGTTTTTCCTTTTTTTTTTGTTTCTTCGTTTTTGGGGGGGGGGGGGGGAGTCCCTTTTTTTTTTTCCCCTTTTTTCCCCTTTTTTTCTTTTTTTTTTAAAACCCCCTTAAAAATTTTTTTTTTCTCTTTCCCCCCTTTTTTTCCGGGCCCCCCCCCCCCCCCCCCCCCCCCTTTTTTTGGGGTTTTTTTTTTCCCCCCCCCCCCCGGGGCCCCCCCCCCAAATTAATTTTTCTTTTTTTTTGCTTTTCCCCCCCCAAAAAACCCCCCCCCCCTTTCCCCCCAAAAATTTTTTTTGGCCCAACATCCCCCCCCCTTCCCCCCCCCTCCCCCTTTAAAAATTTTTTTTTCCCCCTTTTTTCCCCCCCCCTTTCCCCCCAAAACCCCCCGGGGGGAAAAACCCCCCTTTCCCCCCCCCCCCCCCCTTCCCCCTTTTCCCCCCCCCTTTTTTTTTGGGGCCCCCCCCGGGGGGCCCCCCCCCCCCCTTTTTTTTTTTCCCCCCCCCCTGTTTCCCCCCCCCGTTTTCCCCAAAATTTCCCCCCCTTTTTTTCCCCCCCTTTTTTTAAAAAGGGACAAAATTTTTTGGGGGTTTTTTCCCCCCGGGGGCCCCCCCCCCTTTGGAAAAAGGGGGGGGGCCCCCCCCCCCGGTTCCCCCCCCCGGTTTTTTCCCCCCCCCCCCGGCCCCCCCCCCCTTTTCCCCCCTTTTTCCCCCCCCACCCTTTTCCCCCGGGCCCCAATTTTTTCCCCCCCCCCCAAGGGTTTGTTTTTTTTTTGGGGGGGGCCCCGGGGGGTTTTGGGGGGGTTTTTCCCCCCCCCAACCCCCTTTTTTTTTTCCCCCCCCCCCTTTCCCTTTTTCCCCTTTTTTTTCAGCCTTGGGGCGGGGTTTTCCCCGCCACAAGCTGGGGCCAACATGCCAAGATGGTAAGGGAGGGAGTATTCCATAAGGTGCCATATTTTCCTGATGCCTTGGGTCTGTAACCTGCAAAAGTGGGGGCAGGACGGGCCGAAAACGGCTTTTTGGGGGTCCCTTTTTTCCCCCCAAACCCCTACCTTTTTGGGGCGGGTTGGGTATTTTCGCGAACGCGCGCGCGCGCTGGGGGTTTTGTCAGTGTTTTGGGGCGTGCAGGGGGGGGGGGCCCCCAAACTTTCTGTGCTGCATCATATCTGTATTGCATTAAATTGGCCCCGCTTGGTTTTGGGTACTAACTTTTACCAGATTTCCCTCCCACAAACTAGTTTTCCGGGTTTTGAGGCTGCGGTGTCGCCACAAGTCCGGCGCAAACACATGGAAAAGGTAGGGGGGGGGTGCCTGCTTTGATGCATGTTTCCTTAGCCCGGGGGTCTATAAGCGAAAAGGGGGGGGGCCAGAAGGGGCCCGAAAAGGGCTTTTTTGGGGGCCCGTCTTTTTCCCCAAACCGCACCTTTTTGGAGGGGGGCTGAGTAGTGTGCGCGCCGCGCGCGCGCGCTGTTGTTTGTCAGTTTTTGGGGGCTTTGATGGGGCGGGACCCTGCAGTTTGCTGTGGTGCATCATATTGCTTGTTGTTATTATTATTTTGGCCCTGCTTGGTTTTTTGGTGCGTTATTTAGCAGATTTCCCTTGCCGAATACTTTCTAGCTTTGTGGCTGCGGTGTCGCCCCCAAATCTGGCGCCACACACTGGAAATGGGAGGGGGGGGGTCCTTAGAGTGCGTGTTGTCGATGTGCCTTGGGGGTCCTAAGCGTAAAAGGGGGGCAGGGCGGTCCGAAAAAGGGCCTTTGGGGCCCGTCTTTTTCCCAAACCCCACCCAAAACCAACACACACACACACACACACACACACACACACACACACACCACACCACACACCTTTTGTTTGAAGAGCAGAGAGAGAGACAGAAGAGAGACAAGAGAGACAGAGACAGAGACAGAGAAAAGACAGAGAGAGAGAGTGAGAGAAGAGTGGAGAGAGAAAAAGAAGAGAGAGGGGGGGGGGGGGAGAGAGGAGAAAGAGAGGGGAAAAGAGAGAGAATGAAGAGAGAATAGAAGACAGAGAATAGAGAAAAGAGGTGATGGAAGACAGATCATACACAACACACAGACAAACAAGACACAGAGACATACGCAAACACATACACACACGCGCCCGCCACACAATTTTTTTGAAGAGGGGAGAGGCAGAGACAGAGACAGACATATAGACAGACAACAGACAACAGAGACAGGCAAAGAGACGAGACATAGAGAGAGACAGACACACACACATAAGAGAAAGAGAGAGAGACGAGACAGACAACAGACAGACAGACAGACAGACAGACAAAAACAGACAGACAGACAACAAAACAGACAGACAGATCCACAGCCCGTAAACCCCACACCCACAGACCCAAGTTCCAAAAAACAACAGAGAAAATCAAAATCTCATCACAGTATAATTTTTTTCTGCGACATAAAAAACCCAAAAAAAAAAGTCATATAAATTTTTTTTACGAAACAAACAAACTTAACAACAAAGAAATCAGCATTTTTCACACGTAAAAATTTTAATCTGTGACATTTAAAAAACAACAACAAAAACTTATAAAAAAATTTTTTTAATAAACAAGAAAACCTTAAAAACAAAGAAATCAGCTTTTTTTTCACTACAGTAGATTTTAATCATGACATTAAAAAGTCAAATAAACAATTTTAATATTTTTTCTTCACAACAAATGTTAAAGAATCAGCATTTGTCATATAGTTAATTATACTGTGACATTTTTAAGACAAAAAAAAAGTCTTTAAAAAACTTTTACTTTTTTTTTCTACAAAGCAATTTAACAACAAAGTAGTCAGCCCTTCTCAAAATTTAAAGTTTATTCTGTGACATTTGAAAACACAAAAAAAAACCATATAAACGATTGCATTTATTTCTGCACAACAAGGAAACCTACTCCCAACGACTTCTTTAAAAAAACAAAACAAAACAAAAAAAAAAAAATCACCCCAGACCATTTAATGTGATTCAGAAAAATAACTTCTTCCCATACACGTTCCACAGCACAGTGAAAATTACGTTGTTCTTTTTTTTTTTATTTTCATTAATTTTTTTTTTAAAAAACACATTTTTTCCAATATAGAAACACACTGGCACATATCCCCATTTAAAAAAGAGTAAAAAAAAAAACAGAATATCAAAATCTTTTCAAAAGAATTTTTTACAATTTAAGTTGACTGTTTGGTGTAAAATCTGCCATCAGTCTTCCACAGAAGATCAATACCAATCGCCACCAACATCTTTTTAAATTTTGGTTTTTTAAAAACCCACCAAACTACAAACAAACCACAACGGCATTTTCCCCCACCCCAACAGACAGACAGACAGACAGACAGACAGACAGACAGACAGCCACACACACAACAACACACAAACACCCCAACACCCCACACACACACACACACACGAAATACTTTAAACCCCTACCTAAAAAAACAACACTGCAATTAATTCCCCACCCCCCCCACCCCCCCCAAAAAAACCACGGGCACATTTAAAACCCCCATAAAAAAACAAAAAGGCACACAAACCTCAGCCCCCCGCCCCCCCAAAAAAAAAAAATAACACAGGCACATTTACCCCCCCCCCCCCCCCCCCCCCCATCCCTCCAAAAAAAATAAAAAAACAACACACTGGCACTTTTAAATCCCCCCCCCCCCCAATTTAAAACACAGCATATTTACCTCCCCCCCCCTCCCCCAAAAACAAACATACATTTTACCCCCCCCCCCAAAAAAAAAAAAAAATTTGACAGGCACATTTTTCCCCCCCCCCCCCCCCCCCCCCTCCCAAGAAAAACCACAGGGACTTACCCCCCCTCTCCCCCAAAAAAATCCCAGCAACACCCACACATTACCCTACATTCCCCCCCCCCCCCAACAAAAGGGCCCGGGGACAATTAACCTCTCTCTCTCCTCTCCCCTCCAATAAAAAAGAAAAAACAACTCCCACTGTCAACATAACACCCTAAAGCAACTATATTATCGGGTTAATTTCCCCTTTTAATCTCACTACTTAAAAAAAGGAAAATCCAGGGACGCAGGGACATCTCATTCATACTACCTGATATTTTAACATTATCTTTCACTTATTTTCGGGAAAATGTGTTGGGTGTAAAATCCCATCAATCTTCCCGTAGGAGATAATACACAGATCTGCCCCCACATCTCGAAGTCATTATTTTTTTTTAAAAAAATAACACCAAACACAAACAAACCCTGCCCCCAAAAAAAAAAAAAAAAAAACCCACAGCACATTTACCCCATCCCCCAATAAAAAAACAGAAGCATTTTTTTACCCTCCCCCTAAAAAAAAAACCACATGCCCATTTACCCCTCCCCCCAAAAAAAAAAACCAAACCCCCAGGCATATTTTCCCTCTTTCCCCTCAAAAAAAAAAAAACAGGGTTATTTTTCCCCCCCCCCCCCCCCCCCAAAAAAAAAGAGAGGACCATTTATCCTCTTTCCCAACAAAACATACATGCACAATTTTCCCTCTCCTCCCCACCAAAAAAAAAAACCCAGACCATTTTCCTCCCCCCAAACTCCCCCCCAAAAAAAACAAAAAAGAACCGGGACATTTAAACCCTCTTTCCCCCCCCAAAAACCCCCCAAACACAGGGTCATTTATCCCTACCTAAAAAAAAACACAGGGATACTCTCTTCAACCATACACTTTAAATTATATTTCCCCAGTCTTTTTACATTTTTTTGTAAGATGTGTTTGTGTAAAAACTGCCTCAACTTCCAGCAAAGATCAATACACAATCTGCCCCCAATATCACAAAGTCATTTTACAATTATAAATGCCCAAACAAGCAAAACTTTCTTTGTTTTTCCTATTTTATGCATTTTTTTAAAGCATTAAAACAATCCTACATCGCATACTTTTACATCCACAAATTTCGCTGAACATTATAACAACATTAAACCCAAATACTACGTTTTATTACCAATTCACATTTTTTGATCCCCTTACCCAAAAAATAGAAAACGAAAACACTCACAAAATTTACTCACCTCATACTTAACATCTTGCATCATTTTCTTTCACAACTTTTTGCAAAATGGTTGGAGTAAACCCCCCATCAATCTTTCCCCAGAAGTCAATACACAGATCTGCCACCCCAAAAGGCATTTACATAACATCTTTTGTTATTCCTTTTCCCATTTTTTTGTGATTTCTAAGAAAAACCCCCACTCCCCAAAAACACTTTCAACCATTATACAGCCTGTAATTTCTCCCCAATCTTCACTGTTCAATATATTTAAAAACGCAGACACAATTTACACACCACAACATAATGAAATGTGCGGGGTAAAATCTGCCTCAATCTTCCAGCAGAAGATCAAAACACAGATTGCCACCAAAAATCACTAAAGTTATTTCAAAAATATCGATGCAAATCAAGCAACAAAAATTTCGTTTTTTTTTTTTTACTTTAATTGGGTTTAAAAATTTCAAAAAAAAAACCTCTCCTGGGACACTTTTAAAAACTATTATACACCTTTGCTACATCCTTTTTTTTGCCGTTTACATTTTTAAACTCATTCTTAAAAAAAAGGTAAACAAGCCACACAGCCTTTTTTCCAGTAAAAAAAAAAGTGAAAAAATGTAATACAATGGCAAATTAAACACTCCCTTTTCTTCTTGTTTTCCCAATTTATGATTTTTATTTTAAAGGGGAAAAAAATCTTCTCACCCATTTTCTACACAATATAATACACTTTTTTTTTTAATTGTAAATTCATTTTTGACTTATTACTTCAAAAAAAAAAAAAAGAGAAAAACCCTTTTTTTTTTTTCCACCCCTTTTTAAAAAAAATAAAAAAAGCCACACAGGCCGGGGAAAATCCGTAAAATAAAATTAATAAAATATCAATGGCAATTACAGCACCCCATTTCTTTTTTTTTTTTCACATTTGAATGTTTTTTTTTTTAAAAGGGAAAAAATTTTACTCAACCCTTTTTCTACAAAATTTATCTACACAATTTTTTTTATTGTAAACACGTTCGACCTCATTATTTCAAAAATGAAGAGAAAAACCTCTAAAATTTTTTAAAAAAAACCCCCCTCTTTGGGGTATTTTCTGTCACTTTTATACACATCTCCATTTCCTTGTTGATTTCCAATGGATACTGATTTAAAAACAAAAAACCAAACCACAGAGCCCGGTTTTTTTGGTTTATCCAAACTATTTTAAAAACCCTTAGAATGGGGCAATGGGAATCACAGCACAAAACTTTCTTTTTATTTTTTAAATTTTAAGTATTTTTAAAAAAACAAAACTTTCCCCAAGAAAAAGGGAAAAAACCTGAGGCACATTTTATCCAAACTATACTTAAAACATATACCTTAACTTTTATCATTTTTTTCTAAGAAATTTTTGGGTAAAATCTGCCATCAATATTCCCCCAGAAGATCAAAACACAGGTCTGCCACCAACATAATCTAAAGTCATTATTTTTAAAAATAAACCCACAAACAAACCAACCTGCACATTCACCCTCTCCCCGAAAACACACACACACACACACCCCACACACACACACACACACACAAAAACCACACACACACACACACCACAGGCAAAATTTTCTCCCCCCCCAAAAAAACACAAAATAGGGGACATTTACTTCCCACCCCCCACCCCACCAAAAACACAGGGAAAATTATTTTTCCCTCCCCCCCCAAAAAAAACACAAAAAACAGGGACATTAACCCTCTCCCTCCCGACACATCTCCCCCCCCCCCCCCCCCCCCCCCCCCCCCCCCCCCGAAAAAACAACAACAAAAAAAAAAAACAAACCAAAATCAACGAAATAAAAAAGGGAAAATTTACCCTCCAACAAAAAAACGTCCACGGGCATTTACCCTCCCGCCAAAAAAAAAACCACAGAACAGGCCATTTACCCCCCTAATTTTCCCCCCCCCCCCGGAAAAACAAAGGCACCCCTCCCCCAAAAAAACAAAACACCAAAAACCAGGCTCGTTTTATCCCCCCCCCCC
>JASPKP010009539.1:0-10239 GCA_030674155.1 Stramonita haemastoma
AGAGAAGAGAAGAGACAGACAGACAGACAAAAAAAAAACAGAGACAGAGAGAAAAGAGAGAAAAGACAAAACAGAGCCCAGAGAGAGAAGAGAGACAAAACAGACAGACAGACAGGGGGGGAATAAAAAAGGCGAGGCAAAGAGAGAGAGAGAGAGAGAGAGAGAGAGAGAGAGAGAGAGAGAGAGAGAGAGAAGAGAGAGAGAGAGAGAGAGAGAGAAAAGGGGGAAAATTTCGAAAAAAAGGGGAAAGAGAGCAGAGGGGGAGAGGGAGAGGCAGGGGGTGGGGGTGGGGGGTTAGAGAGGGGGGTTTCGTGAAGAGGGGGAAGGGGGGATAAAAAAAGGGAGAGAGAGAAAAGAGAAAAACGAAGAGAGAGAGAGAGAGAGAGAAGAGAGAGAGAGAGAGGGGAAAAGGAAAAGAGAAAAGAGAGAGAGAGAGAGGGACGGGAACGGAGGGGAGGGGAAGGAGGGAGGGACGGACAAAAACCGGAGGGACGGACGGACGGACGGAAACAGACAGACAGACAGACACAGAAGAGAGAGGGGAAGAGAGAGAAGAGAGAGGGGAGAAAAGAGAGAGAGAGGAAGAAAGAAGAGAGAGAGGGAGAAACAGATAAAATGAGGGAGGAGAGAAAAAGGGGGAGGGAGGGAGAGAGGGAGGGGAGAACAGAGAAACCAAAAAAAGAAAATTTACAGAAAGAGGAGGGGAGTTACAGAAGAAGGTAAAAAAGGAAAAAAGGGGCCTGAGACAGAAAAGAAGGAGGGAAAAAAAGGAGAGAGGGGAGAGCCCAGACAGACAGAAAAGAAAAAGGGGGGAAGAAAAAAAAGGGAAAAAGGGAAAAGGGGGAGGAAAGGAAAAAGAAGGAGGGAACCGAAGAGGAGAAAATAAAAGTAGAGAAAAGAGTTTAAGAAAAGAAAGAGACAAAAAAACCCCGGGAAAAAGGGAGAAAAAAAAAGTTTGAAAGAACCGATGAGAGAAAAAAAAGGGAGAGGGGGAAAGGGGGGAGGGGGGGAGATAAGGGGAGGGAGTGAAGAAAGAGGGGGGGGAGAAGGGAGAAAAGGAAGGAGGGAGGGAGGGAGAGAGAGGGGGGGGAAAAAAAAGAAAAAAAGGAAGGGGGGGGGGGGGGGGGGGGGGGGGGGGGGGGGGGGGGGGGGGGGGGGGGGGGGGGGAAAAACAGACAGACAGACACAGAGAGAAGAGAGGAGAGAAGAGAAGAGAGAGAGAGAAGAGAGAGAGAGAGAGAGAGAGAGAGAGAGAGAAGCGAAGCGAGAGAGAGAGAGAAAAAAGAAAAAAAAGAGGCGATTTTGGGGGTTTGGTTCTCGGGTGTTTAAAATTTACGAGGAGGGGACCAGGGGAAAAAGGGGGTAAAAACTTGCATTGAAAAGAGATGGCTGTGTTAATAATGAATAAAAAAGGGAAAAAGGTCAAGGGTTTTTTTCAAAAATTTTTTTCCCATTACTGAACTTTTTTTTTATAACCAAAACAAACCCACATACACAAAAAGACAAACAAGAAAAATGAGAGAGTTTAAACTAAACCGAATATTTGGAATACGGAATACACGAATAACAAAAAGGGAAATAAAACTTTTTATAGAAAGGGAAAAATCCCCGTAAAAGAACTTAAGGGAGAGATTGCCCCCCTTCTCTCCTAAAAAGAAAGGGTTTCGGGGGTTTTTGCCTCCTGAAGCTAAAAACTTAAAAAGGGTAAAAAAATTTTTTCCCAAAGGAAATAAAAACATTCCTGTTTGAAAATTCTAAAAACCCTTTACTGTCAAAATTTTAACTACAGTCAAGAAAAAAATTTTGGCAGAAATTTGCTGGGGGATTCTGACGGGAAGTTTTTCAAAGTGTGGGGATTGGGACACAGGCCCAAAACCCCCTTTTTTTTTTAGAAAAGTATGGAGTTATGGGGATCTCCAGAAAAAATTTAAAAAAAGACTGTTCAAGGAGCTTTCAACACAGTCTTCTGTTTTTTTTAAGGGCACCCATGCACATATGTTGGTAATGAAAACTATCCCCCCCCCTCTCTCAAAGTTACACACACAAACACAAAACTAAACGCACACCCACACACAAAGCACGCACCACCCCACCACACCCCAACAAAAACAAAACACAAAAAACCCACACACACACCCCACACACACAAAACACACACACAAAAACCCTGCGCATGCACCCCCCCCCCCGCACACAACACACACAAAAACCAAAACCACAAAACACAAAACCAAAAAACCCACACCCCCGCACACACACACGTACGGCAAAAAAAATAATCTTGGTATCTTTTTCCCCAAACTTACCCCCACCTTTTTATCCCTTTGGGTATGTTTTTTCCCAAAAGTTTTCCCCCTCTTCTCTCTCACAAAAGAAATCCATTCCCATTTCTTACTCTGACACTAAGGGGGAACCACTTAGCCGAAACTTCTCTTATGCCCCCCCAAAAACCTACAGCGTCCACATACCCCTTCAAGCATCATTTTTCCCTTTAAACACTCCCCATACCCTTCCATTTCCCTTATACCGCAAGAAACAAAAAAAAAGGGTTTTTTTTCCGTGTCCCGTCTTGAAACCATGAAATCCACCGCCTTTTGTGTCCACATGTGGGGCCAGGTTAAAAAAATAAAGGTCTGAAAAGGGTATTTGTTAGAAAATTTAACTTTAAGTGACGGGGAAAGGGCCGACAGTCACGGCCCCCCTTTTGTCTGCCTGTATGCATGCATGCATGGGGGACAAAAGGGCAAATAGACCCCATGGAAACCCAAACTTTTGACAAAAGGGGTTGGGAATTTTTTTTAAAAACCCCCAAAACCCCCCGTTCTATCAAAACAAGCCATGGTTTTTTTTCCGTTCCTTCACTAAATTAAATTTTTTACTGACCTTTTCCCAGTTGGGGAATCACCAGTAAATTTCGGGAAAAGCCTCTTTTTTTTTTAAATAGTCTGTGGGGGGTTTTCAAGGGAACCAAAATTAAATAGAAAAAAACGACGCAACCAGCTCAAAGTACAAAAAATTTTCGTGCAAAAATTTCTTGTTTTTTACCAAATTTTTTAAATTTTCCAAATTTTCCCCAGGTCTGAAATCATCGATTTCCGACCCCCGTATCTTTTAAAAAATGGGGGGTTTTCCAAAAAAGGTTTCAATTTGAATTTATGAGTGAAGAAAGTTATTAGCCCCAAGTAAAACCACGAAAAAAAACCTTTTTTCTTATTGTTTAACCCCCTTTTTAAATTTTCCCACTTTCCTACCAAAACACACCAAACCCCTTTTCCCCTAACTAACCAAAGAACCAAGGAGATAAAAACAAAAGGAATCCCCCCAAAACCCCAACCATTTTCAAAAATTCTTTCTTTCTTTTCCCAAACCATTCAATTCTATTTCCAAAAACCGGGCAAAAAAAACCCCCAAAAAACCTTTCCCCCTTTTTTCCAATTATCATTTTCCTCTTTAAAACCCCTCTTCTACTAAATCAACCAGGGTTTCCCCTCCTCCCCCCCCAAAATCAAAATATAAACAAACAGGGAAATTGCTCACACACACACACAAAAACAAACCCCCAAACACAAACCACACACACCCACACTCCCCCACAACAAACAAAACACAAACACCCGCACACACCACGAAACACACGCACATCACGAAACTTTTTTTTTAAAGGCTTTTTTTTTTCCCCCTCCTATTCTGTTCTCAATTCCCCCCCAGTGTAATCTCACCATTTTAACCCCCCCCTTTCCCCCCCTTTTTTTTTAAAAGCGGGGGGCCCTAGGCCCCTTTTTTGGGGGAAAATTTCTTTTTTTCTTTTTTTCTGTTTTTGTCCAATCGGTTAAAAAAAAAGGGCGTTAAAATTTCCCCTTTTGGAAAAAAGGGGCCCCATTTTCGAACTTTTCCCCCCCCCCCTTGTAAACCAAGGTTTTTTTTAAAAACCTAAAGCAAAGCAAACTCGGGGGAAACCCCCCTCAAACCCCCCCCCCCCCCCTTTTGGCCCCCCAAAAAGTGCGTTATCAAAAAAAAATTTTTGGGAAAATTTTTTTTTTTGCTATTTCATAATTTTTCCCAGCTCTTTTTTTAAAATTTCTATTCCCCCGGATTAAATGCACTTTTTTTCCCTTTTTGCTCTTTTTTTTTCAACGGGGGAAATGAAAAAACCCCCTTCCCTTTTTTAGTACAAGAAATGACTTCTTGCCCTAACTGTGCATACGCCAACTTGATTTTTTTTTACCCCCCTTGGAGACTTTGTTGTCGGCGAGTCCCCTTTTTCGTTTTTTCCCCAAAAAACGCACGTATTTAAAAACCCTTTTTTTTTTATTTAAAAACTTTTAAAAAACTTGAGTTTATAAACATCCTTTTAAAAAAAATAACTTTCGAAGGGCCCAAACCTTTAAAAATTCCCCAAAAAATTTTCAAGGTTTAATTTGTCATAGGTTGGGAAAATTTTGGGCCCTTTTCAAAAGGTTTAAGGGCTTTTGGGTCTAAAACTTCTTTAAAATTTTTTTTTAAAACCCAAAAAATTTCCCCTCCCGGAAATTTTTTTTTTAAAAATTTTTGGAAAAAAACCCGGGGGAGGGGTTTTAAAAAAAGGGAAAAGGGGCACAAGAAGGGGATGGGGGAAAAAATTGAAAGAGAGAAACAGGGGAAAAAAACGAAAAAAACAAAAACGTAAATCAAGAAACGAAAAAGAAGAGAGAGGGGAGAGAAAAGGGAGAGGGGAAGAGAGAGAGAGAGGGGGGGGGGGGGGGGTGGGGGGAAAAGGGGCAGAGGAAGAGGAGGCCAAAAAAAGACAACAGAGAGAGAAGGAAAAAAGGACCCGAGAAAATTTGGAAAAAAGAGACAGAGAAACAGAGGGAACAAAAGAAAAAGGGGAAAAAGGGTTGGAAAAAAAAAACAAAAAAAAAAAACACCCCAAAAACACACACCCCCACCCACATACACCTTCATACAGAGGGGGAAAGGAGAGAGAGGGGAGAGAGAGGGGAGAAGAGAGAAGAAAAGGGGAGGGCAGAAAACAGAGAAAAAAGAGAGAGAGGAGAGAGAAGAAAAGAGGGGGAGAAAAGAAAAAAGAGAAAGGTGGGAAAAAAAAAAAGGGGGAAAGGGGAAAAAAAAAAGGGAAGAGGGGGAAAAAAAGGAGGAAAAAAGAAAGGGAGAAGGGGGGGGAAAAAAATATAGATAGATAGGGGGGACAATAAAATTTGATAAATAATTAAAGAAAAAATTTGATAGATAGATAGAGAGATTTAAAAAAAGGGGGGAAAAGGGAACGAGGGGCAACAGAGGGAGAATAGAGGGGGGAGGGAAGGGGGGGGGAGAAGGGGGGAAAAGGGGAAAGAAGAGAGAGAAAGAGAGAGAGAGAGGGAGGGGGGGGGAAAGAAAAGGAGGGGGGGGGGAGGGGGGAAAGAGAGAAAGAGAGGGAAAAAGAAAAAAAGGGGGAGCAGTGGAAAAAACAAAAACAAGGGGCAAATTTGCGGGATAGAGGGAAAAAGGAAGAAAAGGGGAAGGGGGGGAGTGAGAGTTTGGGGGAAAGAGGGGAGGAGGGGGGGGGGGGGACAGAGAAAGAAAAATGAGGGGGGGAAAAAAAAAAGGGGACATATTTCAGGGAAGAGAGGGAAAAAGGGGGAGAGGGGAAGAGAGAGAGAGAGGGGAGAAAAGACAAAAGGGGAGAGAAGAGAGAGACAGACCCCCCAACAGACAGCAGAAAGAAAAAAAGCAGAAGCCGAGGGGGTAAAAAAGAAATACAGACGGCAGAGACATACATACAGACGAGACAAACAGACCCAAAAAACAACAGAAAGACAGAGACAGAAAAAAGGGGAAAAAGGGAGGAAAACGAGAAAATAAAAAGGGGGACAGGGCAATCGGGGGGGGAAGGGGGAAAAAAGGGGGGGGGGGAGAAGAAAAGAGAAAGGGGGAAAATAAAAAAGGGGGGAAAAAAAGAAAAGAGAAAGGGGGAGGGAAAAAAAGGGAAAAGGGGCAAAATAAGAAAGAAAAAAGAGAAAAGAAAAAGAAAAAAAAAAGGGGGGGAGACAGAGAGAGAAAAGAGAGAGAAAGAAGAGAAAGAGAGGGGAGAGAGACCCGACAGACCCCCAAAAAAGAGAGAAAGTGTGTGGGGTGTGTGTGGGTTTTTTGTGTGTGTGTTTTGGGGGGGTGGTGTGTGGGGGGGAGAAAAGAGAGAGAGGGGAAAAAAGAGAAGAGAGGGGGAGGGAAGAGGGGGAGAAAAGAGAGAGAGAGGGGAAAATTTTTAATAAAATGTTGTGGTGTGTTGTGTGTGGTGTGGGGTGTGTTTTGTGTTTTGTGTGGAAAGAGGGGAAAAGGGGAGAAGGGGGAGAGAGGGAAAAAGGGGAAGAGAGAAGAAAAAGGAGGAGAGAGAGAAGGGTTATAAATTTTAAAAAATTTGTTTTGGTGTGTGTGTGTTAGAGAGAGAGAGAGGGGAGAGAAAAGAGAAGAGAGGGGAGAGAAGGGGAGAGGGAGAGAGAGAGGGAAAAGAGAGAGAGAGAGAAAAAGTGAGAGGAAAAGAAGAAGAAGAGGAAAGAGAGAGGGGAAGAACAAGGGGCAGAGAGAGACAGGAAAAACAAAGAAAAAGATAGATAGAAAAATAAGAAGAGAGAAGAGAGGGGAGAGAAGAGGAAAAAGGGTTTGGAGAGAGAAAGACGAGAGAGACAAGAAAAAGTGGGGAAAAGAGAGAATAAGACGAGAAAAAAGACAGAGAGAAAAAGAGAAAAAAGAGGGAGGGACAAGACAGAAAAGCGACAAAAAAACAACCCAACCGACTGACAAGAGACAGGGCAGACAGTATCCACACTGACACAAAACAACACGTGTCCACGGCACTAAACCTTTTTTTTTAGCAGCACTGACTTTGGAGCGCAGCCGTCATCAGCACACTGGCACTTACCTGCTTTCGCAGAAGTGACTTGGAGTAGCCTACAGCCATCCTCCTCCTCATCATGGGAGTACAGCCATCCTCCTCCTCATCATGGGAGTACAGCCATAATCATCATCATCATGGACTGGTCAAGTCTGTGTCGCTGAGGTTGTCACTCCCCGCCCACTGTCTGTCCACCTGCATCCAACAGAAATGGAGACACTGACCACTGGACATTTGGCACATTGATGGTGAACATGTTTAGCAAAGAAGACAAGCTGTCGCTGATAGCAATGATGTGTTTGTTCACAACTGTGATCAGAGTTAATTAGTGAAGGACTTGAGGTTTGGGATTAATTGATTGTGATCCACACAGCTGAGGGAAGGAAAGCCCGCATTTCTCTGTCTCTGTGTCTCTCTTTCTCCCCATCACTTGTTAATTTTACAAATAGTAAGGAAAAGGAAACCTAGCTAACATTTCTCTCTCTCATTCTCTGTCTCTCCCTTCCTCCTTCCATAATTTGTCATTTTTACAGATAGTAAGGAGAAGAAAGCCTACATGGTTCTCTCTCTCTCTCGCTCCCTTCCTCCTTCCATAATTTGTCATTTTTACAGATAGTAAGGGAGAAGAAAGCCTACATGGTTCTCTCTCTCTCGCTCCCTTCCTCCTTCCATAATTTGTCATTTTTACAGATAGTAAGGGAGAAGAAAGCCTACATGGTTCTCTCTCTCTCTCGCTCCCTTCCTCCTTCCATAATTTGTAATTTTTACAGATAGTAAGGGAGGAGAAAGCCTACATCATGTACATGGTGTTAAAACTCCTTGGTCATAAGGGCATAACAGGTTTAAATTTAGTACTGAAGATAAGACTGCTTGAAGCAGGAAAGCGTGTCAGCCCGCTCGCCCGCCCGCCCCGCCCCCTCAAAACAGTCACAGAAAACATCCCCACCCCAAAACCATGTTGATACTGTGCCTTGTTTAAGCGTGTGCATGCGTGTGACTAATTTTGAATGCAAGCGCTTTGATTTGTTTGCATTACAAGATTTAGCGCTATATAAAGTCCATGTATTATATTTATCATTATTATTATTATTATTATTATTATCATTATTATTATTATTCAAGGGGGAAGGGGAAAATCCACACCTAACTTCCACTTACTTTCCAGGAGGTGAGGTGATTTTCTTGAAGCAGGGTATCCAACCTCACTTCCAAACGCTTTCGGCAGACCGACTCCCGTTGATGTTGGATGAATATGCATTTTTTGGAAAATTCCAGAGAGAGAAGAGAGAGAGAGACAGAGAGAGAGAGAGAGAGACAGAGACAGACAGACAGACAGACAGACAGACAGAGAGACAGACAGACAGACAGCCAGCCAGCCAGCCAGCCAGACAAGACAGCCAGAGAAAAACACAGAGACAGAGAGAGAGAAGAGAGAGAGAGAGAGAGAGAGAGAGAGAGAGAGAGAGAGAGAGAGAGAGAGAGAGAGAGAGAGAGAGAGAGAGAGAGAGACAGAGAGAGAGACAGAGAGAGAGACAGAGAGAGAACTTAGAACAAAAAATAGAGAGAGAGAGGAGACAGAGAGAGAGACAGAGAGAGAGACAGAGAGAGAGAGAGAGAGAGAGAGAGAGAAAGAGAGAGAGAGACAGAGAGAGAGAGAGACAGAAAGACAGAGACAGCAAGACAGAGACAGCAAGACAGAGAGAGAGAGAGAGGGTGGAGGGAGGGAGGGAGGAAGGGAGAAGGGAGAGAGAGAGAGAGAAGAGAGAGAGAGAGAGAGAGAGAGAGAGAGAGAGAGAGAGAGAGAGAGAGAGACAGACAGACAGAGAGAGATAGACAGACAGAGAGAGAGAGATAGAGATAGAGAGAGAGACACACACCACACACCACACACACACAGAGGGAGAGAGAGAGGAGAGAGAGAGAAACTCGAACTCGAACTGTTTATTGAGAGTAAATGGATTATAAGCACAAAGCTTCTTTACACCATGCTCTCACAAAAAAAACACAAAGAGAGAAAGAGAGAGAAAGAGAGAGAAAAGAGAGAGAGAAGAGAGAGAGAGAGAGAGAGAGAGAGAGAGAGAGAGAGAGAGAGAGAAGAGAGAGAGAGAGAGAGAGAGAGAGAGAGAGAGAGAGAAAGTGGTGGAGAGAGGGAGATAGAGAGGGAGCGGGAGGGAGGGAGAGAGAGAGGAAGAGGGGGAGAGAAAGGGAGAGAGAGAGAAGGAGAGAAAGGGAGAGAGAGAGAGGGGAGAAAGAGGGGAAATGGAGAAAGACAGGGAGAAAGAGAAAATAGGCAATAAGAGAGGGGACACAGTGAGGGGAGAGGGAGAGAGGGAGAGAGCTAGGTGTATAAATATATATATAAATATAAAAATATATAATATATGTTTATAAATACACACACATAAACAAGAGAGAGAGACAGAGACAGAGACAGAGAGAAGAGAGGAGAGAGAGACATAAGAGACAGAGAGAGACAGAGAGAGAGAGTTCTGACATATAACAAAAACGATGTCCCCCTGGCACTCAAACCGGTCTCATAGCAGTGACTAGGAGGGGGGGGGGGGGGGGGCATCATCATGGACTGGCAAGTCTGTGTCACTGGGCTGGTCCCCTCTTTACTGTCCACCTGTCCAGTGTATACAGTGGTCTTATTTGTTTTATTTATTTATCTATTTGTTTACTTTATTCTTTTATAAGGAGGATAATGGAATAAAACACTTGTGCTTTTGTTTTGTTGTTGTTGTTTTTTACAAACCAGTGCCCCCCGTGTGATGCAGTTTTGTAAATGTCATCTGTCCCCCCCCCGGCCACCAGTGGCCTACTCTTAACGAAAAGCGGAGCAGGATTTAAGTGTGCTCAAGATGTTCTGCGTGCGTTCACACACTGGAACCTCGGTTTATAGTCTCATCCGAAGGACTTTTTGGGGAGAGTGGGGTCAGCCACTGATGTTACTCCAGGGAGAAAATCTTTCTCAAACGGGAATCAAAACCGGGGCCGTCAAATTGCCAGCACAATGTTTCTGACCACTAGGCTATCCGTCGAGGAGAGAGAGAGAGAGAGAGAAGAGAGAGAGAAGGAGAGAGAGAGAGAGAGAGAAGAGAGAGAGAGGGGACAGAAAGACAGACAGACAGACAGACAGACAGACAGACAGACCAGACAGACAAAACAGACACAGAGACAAAAACAGAGACAGAGAGGATGGAGGGGGGGGGAGAGAGAGGGAGAGAGGGAGAGGAGAGGAAAGAGAGAGAGGAGAGAGAGAGAGAGAGAGAAGAGAGAGAGAAAGAGGAGAGAGAGAGAGAGACAGACGACAGACAGACAGACAGACAAGGACAGACAGACAGACAGACAGCAGACGACAGACAAGACAGAGA
>JASPKP010009540.1:0-10238 GCA_030674155.1 Stramonita haemastoma
CTGCCCTGATTTGGTTGTTTTTTGTTCTTTAATTCTTTGGAGTTAAATAACTTAAGTGTTTATTTTTGTATGTTTTTTTTTTTCCCCCTTTCCTCCCTTTTTTCCTGTAATTCGGTTGTTATTTTTGATGCCTATCTGATTTCTTTTGATATTTAAATAAGTTTATTTTTTTAGCCATTACCCATCCACCTCCACCCACCCATCACCCACCGTGCCCATCCACCACCCACCCACCCATCATCCACCCATCCATCATCCTCACCCATCTTATCCTTTGATAAACTCAAAAACCTTCATGGATAGGGCACCCCAACCCATGAAATATTTATACCCGGCCACTTTTTTCATTTGTGGTCGTAAACCCCAGGATGAAACGCGGTATCTTTTTTCAGTTGTTTTGTCTTTTTTTTCTTTTTTTTTGTTTGTTGTCCTTTTTCTTTTTTGGGCCCAAAGTCCCAGCAAAAAAATTTGGAAGAAGATAACCCAGTGTGTTTTGATATTTTGTCCTGGGTTTTGGTTTGCAATAGGCACGAGGATAGGTGAATGTTTTGGAAATTGGTTGGTGGTTTCTAAAATTATGCTTGTTATAACTTTTTGTAAAATAGTTTGGGAAAATTTTTTTTGTCTTTCTGTTTTGTTTGTTTTGTTCTTTTTTGGGTTTTTGTTTTGGTTTGTTTTTTTGTTTTGCCTCTCTTTTTCCAACAACAACATACGAGCGAGAAACGCTGACGCTCGCAGCAGCCGAAACCCCCAAAACCAAAAAACAAAACCCACACAAAACCACACAAAAAACAAAAAACCCCAACCACCACACACATAAAAAGACCCCAAATTTCTTCGTGGGACAGGTAACAAATTTATGATTTTTATTTTTTTTTTCCAACGACCCCTTTCCCTTTCTTGATTGGTTAAAAGTGTTGCTTCTGTCAGTTGTTGATAATATCGATTTTTATCCCCACTTTAAGCTGTCTGTTTGTTTTTTTGTTAGTTGTCTGTTTATTCTGATGGTGTTCCTTTTATATGTTGTTGTCTGTCTGTGTGTTTTCTGTCTGCGTGTGTGTGTTATTTCCCTGTCTTGTTGTTGTTGTCTGTTGTCTTGTTTGTCTCTTCTTTTTTCTTGTTTGTCTCTTTCGCTTTTTTCTCTGTCCTGTTCTCTATTTGTTCTTGTCTTGTTTCTCTATTTTTGGGAAAGAAAATGGTGATTAAAGTTAGTGTTACATTAAAAAAGAAAAAGATAATTTTTTAAAAGTAAGTGCTTTGTCAACAAAATAGGTATGTTTTATTCTGTGAAAACCTATCTGTTGTGTTGCGTTATATTTGATTTGTGAAATTTTCTAAGGGCAATGGCTTTTAGGTAGCTAACCCCTGGCAAAACCCAAAGTTTTGTGCGTGTTTGTTTTAATGTGTATGATGTTTTCAGTGTTAAGTAAGGTGCAAGTTTTGGGATGTATTCAATATATCTCTGTTACAATTCATGGCAGGTTCTTACGTTGTTAAGAGTATGTTAAAAGATTATGTGTGCATTTATGTATGGATGTACGGTTATGTTGTATGTATGTATGTATGTATGATGTAGTATGTATGTATGTATGTATGTATGTAGATGTATGTTTTTATGTTGTATGTTTGTATGTTTATGTATGTATGTAGTATGTTTGTTTTAATTATTATGTGTGGTGTGTGTGGGTGGGGGGGGGGGGGGGAATGGATGGAGGGTGGATGAATGGATATGGAGGGAAATGGTGAGGATGGAGGTTTTGGGATAGAGGATGGATAGAGATGGATGGACAGGCAGAAGTGTATTACGAGAGGAGAGACAGAACGAGAAGAGAGAAAAGAAGAGAGACGGGAAAACTACAGCAGAGATAAGAAGAAGATAGAAGACAGTTAGAAGACGATAGACAGCAGACCAAGAGGGACAGAGAAATAGAAGACAGACAGAGACAGACAGAAGAAAAGACAAAAGAAAAAAGATTTTACGATAATGAAGAGGGGATGGAGTGTGGGTTGAAGAGGCTTTAGTTGTCGGGGAAAAAGAAAATAGAATGCCTGTTGGAATGCTTAAACCAAAACCCCTTTCTTTTCTTTTCTTTTTTCCCTCTGTTCCAACCCTCTTGGGAAACCCCGAATCCCCCCTTTCCCTTCGTCTTCCCTTCTTGTTTCTTTGTTGTCTGTTTCTTGTTTCTCTCTTTCTCTGAGCCAACCCGCCCTCTTGTTTTCCTCTGTTTTGTTTGTTGTCTGTCTGTCTGTATGTTTTTTTATCTGTTTTTTTGTTATTTTCTCTCCTTGTTTTTCTTTTGTTCGGGCCCTGTTGCTGTTGCCGTTGTTGTCTGTTGTCTGTCTGTTCATAGATAGATAGATAGTTTTTTTGTAGTAGATAATAGATAAATAGAAAAATATTTTAAAAAAATAGAAAAAATAGATAGCGGTATGTTAATGTGAATGCTGCTTGCGTTTTAAGGATTTTTAGAATTCATAATCATTTTATTCATGTTAAAAGCCCCAATTTTAGGATGTTGATGGAATAGTATGTTCAAACAAAATTATTGTTTCTTTAAGTTTGTTTTTTGGTTGTTTGTGTGGTTGTGGTTGTGGTGTGTGTGTTTTTTTGGGGTTTGGGGGGTGGGTGTGGTGTGTGGTGTGTGTGTGTGTTGTGGGGTTGTGTGTGGTGTGTGTGGGTGTGTGTGTGTGGTGTGTATACGTTATGGTGTGTGTTTGTGTGTAGTGTGTGTTTAGTGTGTGCGTGCGTGCGTGCGGTGTGTTGTGTGTGCTTGTGTATTGCGTTGGGGTTTATCGTTGTTCTTTGGGGTGGGTGGGGTGAGGGGGGGTGGTGGAGGAAGGGGTGTTTTGGGATGTCGTTTTTGGTTGAGTATTAGCCCAAAAAAAACCAAAGGAAGGAAAAGAATTATAAGCAATTCCCCACAGCAAAAAAAAAGAAGGGGGCACAGTGCTTCAAAATCAGGGCATTTGAGTATAGCTACGCCTTTTGTATAGTGGTGTGAGTTTTTGAGTGTGTTTATGCATTAGTTAAGAAAAATCTACTTTAAAAGGGTTTGTTAAAAAAAAACTTATTTTTGAATTATTGCGTCTTTTATGGTGTGTGTGTGGGTGTGTGGTGTGTGTGTGTGTGTGTGTGTGGTGTGTGGTGTGGGTTTTTGGGTGTGTGTGTGTTTGGTCTGGTGGGTTGTGGTGGGTGGGTGTGTGTGTGTGTGTTTTGTGTGTGTGGTGTGTTTGTGTGTGTGTGTTTGTGTGTGTGTTTTGTGTGTTTGTTGTTTTGTTGGGGTTGGGTATTTTACCTTTTGTGATCATTTGTTGTAGTGGGTGTTGTTTTTTCTTTGGATGGTTGTTTTTTCTTTTTTAGGTTAGGTATGCAGAAGCCCCAAGGACGGAATGTGTTTATAAAGTCCGTGGAATTCGTTTAGTTTCCCAAAAAGTTAATTTGTAGAAGCCATACTTATTCATCCCTTGTCCCCAAGCTTCATGCGCATAAGGACAATTCTTGGCACGATCTAAAATAAAAGAATTTTTGTTTCTTTTGCCTTACCCCCCCCTTCTTTCCATTCAAAACGACATAAAAATTTATGGAGAACAAAACACACATGCGGGCGTAAAACCACAACATACAAGGGCGCAAAAAAACCCTTTCTGTACATTTTACTATCTTTCTTTTCCCCTCCTCTTTTCTGTTTTCCCCCGTCTGTCTTCTCTCCCTCTCTTGTCTATCTGTCACCCTGTTGTCTGTTCCTGTCTTCTTGTCGTTTTTTCTTCTGTCTGTTCTCTGTTGTTATGTCTTTTGTTTTTCCCCCTATTTTTTCCTTTTTTTAAACTCTGTTCCATTTTTTGTTCCCAACCCTCCCTTTTAATTCTATTTTTTCCTGTCTCTTTTGAACTTTTTCAGGTAGAAAATGTGGCTTCGGGTTTAAGCACTGTAAAAACCCCCCCTCCGAGTAAAAGATGACGAGACTTTTTTGTAGCCTCTCGTTCGACTTTTCGAAATATGCTTTGTTATTTATTTTCTTTTTTGCTGTGGGGGTGTTGTGGTCCAAAAATTTTTTTGTTTTTCCTTTTTTTTTTTTTAAAGAATTTTAGCAAAAAATAAAAAAAGTTTGTTACCCGTTGTATATTTTTATTGTGTGGTTGTTTTTTTATTGTTTTCTGTGATTTTGGCATTTCTGTTGTTTGTATTGCTTTCCCTTTTTGTCTCTCTCCCTGTTTTGTTTTGTCTTGTCTTTTTGTTGTCTGTTGTTTTGTTTCTCTCTCTCTCTTTCTTTTCCCCTTCTTTTTCTTTTCTCCTCTTCTTCTCTCTCTCTTTCTCTTTTTTTCTTCCTTTTTCTCCCCCTCTCCCCCCCATCCCCTCTCTTTCAGTTTTTTTTCTGGGATTTTTCCCACCCCCCCCAAAGTGTTTATTAATACGTTATTTTTCAATTCTTCTGCTGTTTTTCTCTGTTTTCTCCATAAGGCAAAGTTTTAGTAGGATGTTTTGCTTTTGAACGCCGTTTTTAAATAAAAACCGCTTGTAAAAAGAGGAGATAAAAAGGGTCTTTAAAACCCTTTCTTTTGTTTAAATAAGTAGTGCCATTTCATTAATTATTTTCTTTTTTAAGGGTTTAAAAAAAAGATTTAAAAAATTTTTTTGTGTGTGGGGTGGTGTGTGTGTGTGTTGTGTGTGTGTGTGTTGTGTGTGGGGTGGTGTGGGGTGTTGTGTGGGGGGGGGGTTTTTGGGGTGTGTGTTTGTGTGTGTGTGTGTGTGGTGAATGTTTTTGGTTTTGTTGTGTGTGTGCGTGTGCTGTGTGTGTGTGTGTGTGCGGGCTCTTGCAATTGGACAGGAACGAACGACAAAGCGAAAGGGGATTGTAAAATCGTCGTAAAAGATTGCCCCGGCAGAAAAATGCACTAACATTTTTTTTTGTAAGTTTCTGGGGGATTATTCTACATTAATATAAATACAAATATTAAAATATCAAAAACCCTTTGGCGATTAGTTTTTTAACTTCTGCCTCGGAAGAAACTCTACGTTCGTTGTGTTCAAAGATAGTGAAGGGATGGTAGGTTTTTGAACAAAAAAAAAATGGTTTGGAAAGGGCCAAAAAAAGAAAAATATTTATGAAAAGAAAGACAAGAAAATGAAAGCTTTGGGGTGTGTTAAGGAATTGATTTTCTTTGTAAAATAAAGTAATAGTCTTTTGAACCCATTTGAAAAACTGGAATGTAATGAATGCGTTTGGGCATATGTGGTTTAAAATGAAAACTTAAAATTTGTTTAGATGTTGCTTAAAGAGCCCAAACTTTATTGCTTACAAAATTGCTATTTAAGGGTTGGTCTCTTCCCAACACAATGACGTCATGACGATGGCATACACACAAAATAAAAGGAATGATAAGATAGAGAGACAGAAGAACTGGAAAATCAAGAGATAGACCGAAAAGAGAAAAAAAAAAAGAACAAAAAAAAAAAAAAAGAAAAAAGAAGAACCCAAGATAAAAAAGGAAAAAAAAATAAAAAATAAGGAAGACCAAAGACAGACAGCAAACAAATTGTACGGCGACGGAAGACAAAATTATTATAACAGGAAAAGTTAAAAGTTTGAGAGAGAGAGAGAGAGAGAGAGGGGGGAGAGAGGGAGGAGAGAGGAGGGGAAAGAGGGGGAGAGAGAGAGAGGAAAAGAGAGGGGAGGAGAGCGAAGGGGGAGAGGGGAAGAGGGAGGGGAGAGAGAGAGAGAGAAAATCAAATCAAAAAATAAATAAATCAAATAAAATTTTTTATTGAGGAAGAAGAGAGAGAGTGCTTTGCTGATGTTTTTTAAACATTCAAAAAACCCATGAAATTTTTCAGTGAAAGCCATATGGAAAGCGTTTTAGATGAAAAGGGCGGACTTTTGCTTTAATAGATATTTTCAGTATTTATTGAAAACATGGGGTGTTTTGTTGCGTGGCCATTTTGTAAGGAAAGGGGAAAAAAATAAAAATTTAATTACGCGATAATAAATGCAAGCCCCCCACAACCGATATTGGTGTGTGTGTGTGTGTGGGGTGTGTGTGTGTGTGTGTGTGTGTGTGTGTGTGTGGTGTGTTTGGGGGGGTGTGTGTGTGTGTGTGTGTGTGGGGTTTAGTTCCCTTCTTTTTTTTCCCATGCACAAAAATGTGTTTGTTTGTTGATTTCATAAAAAGGAAGAAAAATGTGAAAAGGGTTTGTTACCCTGTGGGTTTTTGTGAGACTAGGCAAATGCGCAACATGCAGCAAAGGATAAAAAAATGGAAAAATAGCATAGAAAACAACCCCCAAACACACAACCCCCACAACACAAACACAACAAACCCCAACAAAAAAAAACACAACACAACCCCAAAACCCCAAACACACACAACAAAAAACACAACAACACAACAACACAAAAAAAAACCCAAAAACCAAACCCACAACATCACCGGTTAGATAAAAAAGAAATAGTTTAAGGCAAATTTTTATTGAAAGAGTCGATTTGGTTCCCGAAGATTTGATGGATCACGTCCAAAAGTTTGCGAAGAGTCAGAAAGCGTGCATGCGCGTCTCGGGGCCTAGACATGGCAGCATGTAAAAAAAGCTGTACAACGACCACACACAACACACACCACACACACACACCCCCAACACACCACATACACAAGCATACACACACTCTCTGTCTCTTTCTTTGTCTCTCTGTCTCTTGTCTCTTTTCTCTGGTCTCTGTCTTGTCTTTTCTCTCTCTCTTTCTCTCTCTCTCTTCTCTCTTTCTCTCTCTCTCCCCTCCTCTCTCTCTCTCTCTTTTTAAAACCGCATATCTGTATCACACATGGTAAAAGTGGTGTCTGCTTTGTAATAGCTTTGGGCCACAAAGCAAACCCTGCATTTTAAATGTTTAAAAAAAAAAAAAAAAAAAAAAAATGCTTTAGATGTAAAGAAAATCTTTTTGCTTAGTTTATGCCTTTTCTCTGAATAGAGCGGTTTTTTGTTCCAGATCCCAAATTTAATGAAAAAGAGTATAAAAATAGAATAATTCCGATCGATAATGAAAAATTGGGAACTCCGAATGTTAAAATCGATTTTCTCCCTTTCCAAGCAAAAGAAAATTTTAAAATGGTTACGTCCAGAATGTGGTAGAGGTCAAAAAGCGCGCCAAGGGATCACGTGTGTACAAACAAAACACACCAGTACACAGTACTCGTGCGCACACTCGCACAACACAACGTACAAACACCACACTACGCAAACACGCACACCACATACACAACGCATTTTACACAACCCCTATACACACACAAACACACATACACAACACAATCCCCTACACTTTCACTACACCCACACACTACAAACACACTACACACACACAACACACACACACACCACACAAACACACAACACACACAACCACACACACCCACCCACACCCACACACACACCCCAACACACACACACCCAAAAAAATAAAATCTTTCTTTCAATCCGACAAATTTGAGACAAAACATGTCCAAACAGCGAAGAAAAAGACCCCAAAAAAAAAGGGGGAAAAAAGAGAAACAACCCCCCCCCCCAAAAAAAAAAAAAAGAGAGAGAGGGAGGGAGGGAAGAAAAAAGACGCAGAACACACATACACACACAAAAAAATAAGGAGGACTGGGGGGAAAAATGATAAAAGGACATAATACAAAAAAACAACAAAAAAATAGAAGGAAAAAAAAAAACGGAGAAAGAGGTCGTAATATTGATCAGCAACAGCAGGATCCAGTGCGTCAAGTTTTGACAGCAAGTCTTGGGAGATGTAGGGCCCTGACATTTTGCACACGATAATCCCCTCATCATCTCCCTCAACCCCCCACCCCCAACTCCCACCCCATCTACTCCCATCAACCTTTTTTCACCCCTCTCTTCCCCTCTCCAGGCATACACTCAAGTAAAAGTGTACACACAGGGCGGCGGCGCACGCACCAAACTTCCTAGTAGTAAGCAAGCATCCAAGCAAGGTGCACACACACACACACACACAACACACACACACACACTACACACACCCCACAACACACAAACACACAACAACCACACAACACACACACCTCATATATACACATACCCCAACATACACACATACACACACACACACACACAATCACACACACACAACACACACAACACACACACACACACACACACACACACACACAACCACACACACACAACAAGAGAGAGAGAGAGAGGAGAGAGAGGAGAGAGAGAGAGAGAGAGAGAGAGAGAGAGAGAGAGAGAGAGAGAGAGGAGAGAGAGAGAGGAGAGAGGGGGGGGGGAGAGAGAGAGAGAGAGAGAGAGAGGAGAGAGAGAGAGAGAGAGAGAGAGAGAGAGAGAGAGAGAGAGAGAGAGAGAGAGAGAGAGAGAGACACACACACACACACACACACACACACACACACACACACACAACACACACACACACACACAACATAGACACATAAACACATACAGACAGACAAACATACAGACACATGACAAGATTTACAAAACCTGCATACACACAGGTATTGGAGGCAAAAAGAAAAACACATGAGTATTTATTTCTCTATCTTGGATATCCTTGATATAAAAGAATGGATAAAAACAATAAACACACACACAAACAAACAAACAAAACGAACAAACACACATAGACAGAGAGAGAAACAGAGAGACGATAAAAACCAACCAACCAACCAACCTACCAATCAGCCAACCAGCCAACCAACCAACCTACCAACCAGCCAACCAGCCAACCAACCAACAAACCAACCAACCAACCAACCAACCAACCAAACAGATAGAGAGAGAGACAGAGACAGAGAGACAGAGAGACAGAGAAACAGAGAGACAGAGAGACAGAGACAGAGAGACAGAGACAGACAGAGACAGAGATACAGACAGTGACAGAGACACAGACAGACACAGACAGACAAACAGACAAACAGATAGACAAACAGACAGACAAAGACAGACACAGACACAGAGAAAGACAGAGAGAGAAACAGAGAGACAGAGATAGAGACAGTGACAGAGACAATCACTCAAGACCATCCCCCTCATCATCATCTGAGAATGGAACGGTCGATACCTTTTTTTTTTGTCTTGGAGACGTGACATGTATAGAAGATTTTGTTTGTGCTATTGGACTGTTTGTTCTGTTTAGTTGGAGGGTTTTTTTGTTCTGTTTTGCTTCTAATGGAGATAAATGATCGTCAGGTATAAATAATTCAGTTCAAAAAGGGGTGGAGATGGGGGTGGGGGGAGTAGAAAAGAAAACAAAAAATGAGAAAGCGAGAGTGACAGAGGACAAGAGAGAGAGAGGGGGAGAGAGAAACTCGAACTCGAACTCGAAATGTTTATTGAGAGTAAATGGATAAGCACAAAGCTTCTTTACACCATGCTCTCACAAAAAAAACAAAAACACAAGAAAAAACAAAACAAAAAACCCCAACAAAATCGGAAAAAAGGAAATGAAAGGAAAACCACACACACACACACACACACACACACACACACACCACACACACACACACACACACACCACACACACTCACACAACACACGCACATGCACATGCACATAAACTCAAGTAAGCAGCATATGCAAACAATAATGATCAAACACTTTCCAATACATAAGTTCAACACTTTCAAATACATTTAAATGAAAAAAGGGGTGGAGACAGAGAGAGAGAGAGAGACAGAGACAGAGACAGAGACAGAGACAGAGACAGAGACAGAGACAGAGACAGACAGACAGACAGACACAGACAGACAGACAGACACAGAGAGAGACACAGAGAGAGGGGGAGGAGTGGGTAAAATCAGTTAGCCCCGCCACCCAGACAGCCAGACAGCCAACATATATAGACAGCCAAGATTCTTATTTGTAGAAGAATATGAATTACTACACTGATATTAATAACTTTCTTATTTTTTGCTTGGTATTCTCTGTTGGCCCCCCTCACTCTGTCGTCCATCACAATTTCCTAGACCTTGCCTGTTTCCCAAGAGAGCTTTTACTTTGACACACACGCCTACAAAGTGACCCTAGACATTCATCCTAGCCATAGACTATATCTCGCTGTATTTCTCTGCGAGTTTTGTTTTGTTTTGTTTTTGACGGCTTTAGCATCAGGGATAGGTCTTACTGTATTTGTGTGTGTGTGTGTGTTGTGTGTGTTGTGTGTGTGTGTGTGTGTGTGTGTGTGTGTTGTGTGTGTGTGTGGTGT
>JASPKP010000953.1:5000-22500 GCA_030674155.1 Stramonita haemastoma
AGCTAACACAACACTGGAATACAATATTGTGATTAACTCTGTCGCCAAGTTGGAGCCACTGGTGGATTAACAGAGGGGACAGAGGAGAGGACAGAGAGACAAATGGTGGAGCTCAATACGGCACTAAACCAGTTCACATCAGAAACACATTTCTCACAAAGCAGGAAACAGTATGATGCTGTGACAATGGATGAAAGACTGTGTGACAGGGAACTAGGGAAGGACATAAGTATGATGATGTGACAATGGTTGAAAGACTGGAGCCTCTGTGGGTTTTTTTTAATTACTTTTTAGCAGATTGTCACAATGCTCTGAAGACTGGTCTTGCTTTTAACACTTAGGCTGTTATCCCAGCAACTGAGAGCAAAGACTTGCAAAACAAAGAGTCTTTGAATAACAATGTGACGCTCCACCACATAATGAGACGCATTGCACCAGAGGTCAATTTTAATTATTGAAATGTTAATCCAACAGAATAAAATGGCTATACATACAAAAAGCAGATTGAAAATCGGACAATTCTAGGAAAAGTTATTGCAAGTTGAATGCTTGACTGCAGGAAATGACAAAATGAGAAATTGACAAGTTTACATCCTAAAGGTGTCAGAATGAGGCTTGGTATTTTAAAAACACGTTTAAAGTAAGAGGAACAAAATTATGCTTTGATATTTCACTATAAGGTAAATAATGGCTATACTTAATAATCAATCAAAATCTCAACATTGCCAACTAGACCCCACCTTCCTTTAATGGCTCCTAACAGAAAAGTAGTTATGTGCTAAGCCACTCATTTGGTGGTGAGCGCCTCAAATAGTTCAGCTTCTAGAAAAAAATGGTTGTCCCTTTTCATTTTTAACTATAGATCAGTGTTGCTATCCAAGTTAACTTGTGATAAAAAAAACCTGTTTCAATGGACAAGGTATTGCTCTAATCTTCTAAACTCACAAGGAAGATTTTAGTTTTAGAATATTAGCTCCAGATAGGCATCATCGCACTAATGGACAAACTCATTGAGGGCTGACTATTGTCTCAGACTGATCCAGACAGAAGAAACAAAAAGCGTTGTTTTCTGCAAATTTCACAAGAAGAAAATTTTTACAGCTGTTTTGCTATCATCTGTGGGGAGAGAGCACAACACTGTGGAGAACCAGTACAGATACATCTACCCCATGAAGATGTTTTGGTGGTGAACACAGCTGTGGTTCTGTTGATTATAAAAGCAATCACCCAATAAACACATTGTCACCCTGTGTCAAAGTTTGATAGTACTTTTTTACAAGAAAATGAGACTGCATTGTATTGGAAGCAGGACTAAAGTCAGCTAAACATATTCTGATTCCAGAGTCATGTGTTTCTGAGTGACTGTACAACTTGTTAAAAATGTAGTTTTGAATCTCTGACACCTCTTCCAGTTCTGTGTATGAATGCAGTGGGTCAAGTCTTTCTCTATAATGGACAGAGTGAGAGATTTTACAGTGCTTTCTAATGTTTCATCACAACAGCTGTGAGAGCTGCAGATCTACAATCATCACACTGATCAAATCGGGTTTCTTTGGAAGAGGTATTACATTGGAAGATTTCCAAATAATTTGTATCTGGCAGGTTACTAGTGAAGCCTGGAACAGGTGCTGAAAGGTGCTGGCAAGTTCAGTGGCACAGAACTTAAGGATTCTACCACATATATTGATATGCAATTACTATAAAAACATTAGTAGTTGTCTCTATAGCATGAAGGCAAGAACAGATAGATAGACAGACAGACTGACAGAGAGACAAACACAAACACATAGAACATACATACACATATATATATATATGCAAACCCATACATGCATACATAGACAGACAAACACACACACACACACACACACACACACACACACACACACACACACACACACACAAACACACACACACACACACACACCTGCGGGCACACACACACACACACACACACACACACACACACACACACACACACACACACACACACACACAAACAACAGTCATTGCTAAAGCCCTTGTCTTCCCCATGCCTGACACAGACTGCAGTACAGAACATGGCCAACCTACCTGTGCCCCTTCCCCTTCTCAGCTTTACAAAGAAGTTTCCCATGTTGCACACCCTGCCTCAAAATGTCTTCACTTCACACAGCAGACATGGTCACTGTTCACTTCTCCACTTTACACAGCAGATATGATTTCTGTCCTCTTCACACAGCAGACATGGTCACTGTTCACTTCACACAGCAGACATGGTCATTGTTCACTTCACACAGCAGACATGGTCATTGTTCACTTCACACAGCAGACATGGTCTCTGTCCTCTTCACACAGCAGACATGGTCACTGTTCACTTCACACAGCAGACATGGTCACTGTCCACTTCACACAGCAGACATGGTCATTGTTCACTTCACACAGCAGACATGGTCACTGTTCACTTCACACAGCAGACATGGTCACTGTCCACTTCACACAGCAGACATGGTCATTGTTCACTTCACACAGCAAACATGGTCACTGTTCACTTCACACAGCAGACATGGTCATTGTTCACTTCACACAGCAGACATAGTCACTGTTCACTTCACACAACAGACATGGTCACTGTTCACTTCACACAGCAGACATGGTCACTGTCCCTTTCTCCACCACACAGCAGACATGGTCACTGTTCCCTTCACACAGCAGACATGGTCAGTGCATAGTACTCTGTAGACCTCCTGTGTCAATGATCAGACACACTGACAGCTCTCTCTTCACTTGCCCCTATTTTTATCCACTATCTGCAATGTGAAGACACGCCCCCTGCATACATACTGCAGCACACTCTGGCTTGTCATTGGAGGTAACTAAGCACATGACCTCTTTCTACATACTAATAGGGAAAGGTGTGTGTGTGTCATGAAGTGCTCAGGCTTGCACAACACTCTCCTGCTTGCTTGAGCCTAGCACAGTTGCCTTCAAGAAATGGACTGGTTTTAGGGTTCCCACCCCCTGCTTTGTGTGAGGACTTGCAACCAGATCCTTAACTAAAATTTTGGCTAGGACTCAAGTATTGTCTCAACAACTACAACAATAGCAACACCTAATGAGAGAGAGAGTCACAGAAAGACAGACAGGCAGACAAAGAAAGAAAGAAAGATATATATATAATATATATATATATATATATATATATATATATATATATATATATGTGTGTGTGTGTGTGTGTGTGTGTATTATGTATATATAAGTATATATGTGGCGCTCCATCACGAAATGAGTCGGATGTCATCTCCAGCCTTTTTCCGCTAGAGCCCAAAATATGCAGTAGGGGTGTCAGGTACCGATTTGGAGATTTTGTATAAAACTGATAATATAAACATTTCTGCACCGGAAAACATCAATAAAATAATGATATTTAGTTTCCTTTCTTATCAAAATCGCATTTTAAAACACCTACCACTGCAGAAGACCGACAGTTTTGATGAAAAAAGTCCTGAAGATACGACTTTTCCCGCAACCTGTATCCCCTCAAGATTTACAGTAGACCCGCCGAGTGACACACCATTTGAAAGCTCTGGGTCTCCGCCTTCAATCTGTGTCAACTATTTCTAGCGTGAGTGAAAACTTTATCCAATGAAAACGTTCAAAATAGGGAAGGAATCGTAAACAAAACATCGCTAAGGAAGGATTTCCTTCTTCTCATTGGCCCGAGAGAGCATGTGACCTCGCTCAGCCACTCTGCAGGGTCTGCAAAACAAAATGGCGTCGCTCGCTTCGAAAGCCCAGTCGAAAGCGATACCTCTAAATTCTGCTCGTTCTGACGATATTATTGAGGGATATAACTCAGAAAAGCTTTAGTAATGAAGTGAGGACTTTATTACAACCTAATGAAGTGCTATTATGAAAACGTAAGTGGAAACGATGTCGCCGATATCGCTGAGGTGACTGAATCGAACTCGGCAATGAATCGCTCGCTCGTTCATCAAGAATAGAAAAACAAAAGTGTTTCTGATTCAAGCGATGCACGATGAAGATAATTACAGTGAACTATATTTTGTCAGTATGCTTTATCTCAACATCATCGAGTTAGTTAAACTGAACACCAATTTCTCAGAGAGCGAAAAGGTTCAGCCTTTTGACAAGTACCATGCTAAAAATAGGCTGAAAAACAAAAACTTGTGTCAGATAGGCTAGTAGGCCTATTGTGTATAGAAAAATGCACTAGGCTACAGATGAGAAATCATGTTTAAAAAGTGTGTGTGTGTATGTGTGTGTGTGTGTGTGTGTGTGTGTGTGTGTGTGTGTGTGTGTGTGTGTGGTGTGTGTGTGTAAGTTCATGTGTGTGTGTGTGTGTGTGTGTGTGTAATTTCATGTGTGTGTGTGTGTGTGTGTGTGTAATTTCATGTGTGTGTGTGTGTAATTTCATGTGTGTGTGTGTGTGTGTGTGTGTGTGTGTGTGTGTAATTTCATGTGTGTGTGTGTGCAAATGCTGAGTTTCATGTATGTTGGGGGTAGTGTGTGTGTGTGTGTGTGTGTTTTGTGTGTGTGTGTGTGAGTGGGTGGGTATGAAAAATGTCATGTGTTGAAACTATGTTGCTGTTTGATGATTTTATTTTAATCTTAAGCAGAACTCTGGCTTCAGTTTTTCAATTAAAAAAATCTTGATTTTTACAAATTTGATTCTGGGGAAAAAATCAAGAAAAGATAGTAGTGAGGAAGGGGATCAGAGTCAAGAGTACAGGATGCAGTTTGTGTATACTCTGTGTGTGTGTGTAAGTGTGTGTAGGTGTGTGTGTGTGTGTGTGTGTGTGTGTGTGTGTGTGTGTGTGTGTGTGTGTGTGTGTGTGTGTGAGTGAGTGAGTGAGTGTGTGTGTGTGTGTGTGTGTGTGTGTGTGTGAAGTCAAATCAAAATACTATTCACTGCCCAAATATCAAATTTTATCATTCTTGTTCATCTCACTCTCACAAGAAAAAAAAATTGTACACAAAACTGCTTCATAAAGTTTGACTATTATAAATCATTTCAAAATAAGACAATAAAATATGAAAACAAGAACTACAAGTGCATCAGTTAACTGTGAGACCAGAAATATGGACAACTTACCTGGAAATAACAAAAAAAATCCAACCAAAACAAACTAAACATGAAATTAATGGAGAACATATACATATATACATTCATATACATGCATACTCATCAGGGAAAGAGACACATGAATCAAGGGTAGTGGATGAGAGATGATGAAAATATTTAGTAACATATGATATAACAGCTGATAAATGTTTAATTTTAGAAGAATGAAAACTAGTTTACACTTGCTTCACTCTGTGTGTGTGTGTGTGTGTGTGTGTGTGTGTGTGTGTGTGTGTGTGTGTGTGTGTGTGTGTGTGTGTACTATAGTATGTGCACATTATGGCTTTATAAGTTTTGTGTGTAGGTAAGTGTTGTTCAAAGCTGTGGCTAAAGAAATTACAGTATAAGAATAATGAGTTTTCAGAGTCTAATTTTGGCTAGGGGAAGAGACTGGGGTTTTGTGCATGTTCACATTATCATAAAACTTTGGATTAATTTTCAATGTCTACAGTATTGCCTCATTTACTGTGCAAATTCTCTAGCAAGTATTCCCCTGAAACCTTGCATGTAGATGCAAAAATGACTTCTGAGATAAATGCTATTATTAAAAAATTTTTGGTCCATCAAAGTTTTAATTTTAAGCATAGTTAAATTTGGTAATGTAATTTTGTTGATTTTAAGTAAAATCCAGATTGGTGTTGTCTACACCTAAGTAAATTTACATATCCTAATTTCTGTCCATGGTACCTTTCTATTCACATGTTTTGCCTTTGTAATGATATTAGTTTCAACATTCCATACATTAGCTAATTGTCCATGAGGAGATTACCTGTTTTTCACAAAATATATATATTTTTTTTAATCAAAAATATTTTCCCATGATATTCACTGTTGAAACTTAAAATTCTAGCTTTAAATAATGATTTTTCTTTCTGTGTAAAATATTACTGCAAAATATTTTGTAGAACCTGAGATACAATAATCAGCCAAAATGAGCACCGAGGCCAGGAGTAGTCCCCCATTAAAATAGGTCTAATATTTCAGAAAATTCATATATGACCACAAAACTTTGTAGGTATGTATTTCTTTGTGTATTCAATCAGCATGTAGAGTTTCATAAAGATTAAACATTGGTTGCTAAGGAAATTTTAACATTGAAAATGTGATTCAGTTTTTCTTAATTTTCTCAAAATGGCCGCTTTCAGGTAAACCCTCTTCTAAACCCGCTATCTCAAAAACTAATAATCCGATTTTGATGGGTTTTCACCAGTAGAAAGAGCATTCAAATTACATCTAGAATCATATAAAATATGCAAAAAGCCGGATTATGACATCAGACTCCTTTTGTGCTGGAACGTCACATATTATATATATACAAATAGAGAGAGAGAGAGAGAGAGAGAGAGAGAGAGAGAGAGAGAGAGAGAGAGAGAGAGAGAGAGAGAGACACACACACACACACACACACACACACACACACACACACACACACACACACACACACACACACAGCCCTAACAATCTGCCTGTGTGTCTCTATTCACAGCATTGTGCTGCACAGCTCACACCTGGGTCTGCCCTTACCTGCCCTGCCTGTAGTGCAGAGCAAAGAATTCTGTACTGGGGTAAACAAGCTTCCACACCCAAATCTCTCTCTCTCTCTCTCTCTCTCTCTCTCTCTCTCTCTCTCTCTCTCTCTTCTCTCTCTCTCTCTCTCTCTCTCTCTCTCTCTCTCTCTCTGATGAAAAAAAGTATGTAATGCTTACTTACTCTGTTACCCTTGAAAAATAAAGATTATTCATTCATTCATTCTCTCTCTCTCTCTCTCTCTCTCTCTCTCTCTCTCTCTCTCTCTCTCTCTCTCTCTCTCTCTCTCTCCTCTCTCTCTCTCTCTCTCTCTCTCTCTCTCTCTCTCTCTCTCTCTCTCTATCTCTCTCTCTCTCTCTCTGTCTCTCTCTCTGGGGGGACTATAGCCTAGTGGTCAAAACATTGAGCTGGCAATTTGACCAGAGTCCGGTTGAGGAGATTTTTCTCCTGGAGTTAACATTAACATCAGTGCTGACTCCACTCTCCCCAAAAGTCCTTCGTGTGCCGGTGGGAACAAATAACATTTTTTTTAATGTATACATATGGGGACTGGATGTAAAAAAAATAATATGAATGCTTATTCCATTATCATCATTGTAAAGGAATGGAACAAATAATAATTAAAAATAATAAACACACACACACACACATAGGTATATGCGCGCACGGGACGGAGCACGTGCCTACATGAGTATATATGTGTATATTCCCTATGAGAGTGGCTTTTTTCTAAACAATTTCAACAGGGATATCTATCTTTTTCCAACAAAGTCCTTACCAGCTAAGCTATTAGCGCTTTTTAAATTTTTTCTTGATAATCAAAATCATTTTTATTTTTACTTCTGATTTGGGTTCCTGAATAAGTGCATTTTTATTACCTATTTTATATAGTGTTCTTATTCTTTTATGTTGTTTGGTACTGCTTATAGTGTATTGTTCATTATCTTTTTATCTTGATGTTATCCCTGAAAAGGGCGGGGACTGGATGTAAAAAAGCACATGAGTGCTTATCTATTATCCTCGAATAAAAGAATTTGCCTTGCCTTGCCTTGCCTTGCCTTACCTTGCCTTGCCTTGCCATCGTGCCGGTGGGAACAGATGACATTTACAAAAACCGCATCCACACGGGGACTGGATGAAAAAAAAGCACAAGAGAGCGTATCCCATTATCCTCGATATAAAAGTATAAATCAAATCAAATCAAATCAAATCAATCTCTCTCTCTCTCTCTCTCTCTCTCTCTCTCTCTCTCTTCTCTCTCTCCTCTCTCTCTCTCTCTCTCTCTCTCTCTCTCTCTCTCTTCTCTCTCTGTCTCTCTCTGTCTCTCTCTGTCTCTCTCTGTCTCTCTCTCTGTCTCTCTCTCTCTCTCTCTCTCTCTCTCTCTCTCTCTCTCTCTCTCTCTCTCTCTCTCTCTCTCTCTCTCTATCTCTCTCTCTGTGTGTGTGTGTGTCTGTGTGTCTGTGTGTCTGTGTGTCTGTGTGTCTGTCTGTCTGTCTGTCTGTCTGTCTTCTCTCTCTCTCTCTCTCTCTCTCTCTCTCTCTCTCTCTCTCTCTCTCTCTCTCTCTCTCTCTCTCTCTCTCTCTCTCTCTCTCTAACTAAAATTAAACACTTTCTTGACTACCATTCAAAAAAAAAAAAAATCAAGCTTATATCCAATCCTCAATAGACTATGCTTCTACCCTCTGGAATTCTGCCAGTGCAAACACTATGAAACCGTTATTAAGCCTGTATAAACGCGCTCTCAAACTTATCCTTCTGAAGAAAACAACCTTACTTGAAGTGGATTACACTCAGTTAGGCATTCTCCCCCTACAACAAAGACTGAAATATAATAAAGGCATAATGATGTTTAAAATAATGGCAGGAGATGTCCCCACATCCTTAAAAGATAAGTTCCCAAAGAATCATTCCAGAAATACTGAAAAGCCAGGTGTCCCAATCCCAAGAATAGACTTGTTCAAGTCTAGTTTACTATACTCAGGCCCTGTGCTGTGGAACTCCCTTCCCGATTCAACTAAACAGCACCAATCATTGACAACCTTCAAAGTTCGCCTTCAATTTCACTTGATGCATCAAAAATGCTGAACCAGACTCATCTTGTTGGATATATATATAAATATATATATATATATATATATATATATATATATATATATATATATATATATTATATATATAATATATATATATATATATAATTTATATATATATATATATATATATATATATATATATATCACAATCTCTCTCTCTCTCTCTCTCTCTCTCTCTCTACTCTCTCCTCTCTCTCTCTCTCTCTCTCTCTCTCTCTCTCTCTCTCTCTCTCTCTCTCAGGGATAGCCTAGTGGTCAGAACATTGCTCTAGCAATTTGACAACCCTGGTTTGAATCCAGTCAAGGAGATTTTTCTCCTGGAGTTAACATCAGTGCTGACTCCACTCTCCCCAAAAGTCTTTTGGATGAGACTTTAAACCAAGGCCCCCTATGTGAATGCAGGCAGAACATCTTGCCCACATGTTAAATCCTGTTACGCTTTTCGCAAGAGTAAGCCATCATGTGCAGGTGGGAACAGATGACATCTACAAAATTGTATACACATGGGGACTGGATGGAAAAAAGCATAAGAGTGCTTATTCCATTATCCTTGATATAAAAGAATAAATCAAATCAAATCAAATCAAATCTCTCTCTCTCTCTCTCTCTCTCTCTCTCTCTCTCTCTCTCTCTCTCTCTCTCTCTCTCTCTCTCTCTCTCTCTCTCTCTCTCTCTCTCTCTCCCCAATCCAAAACTGGGTTTTCCAGTCTACACAATTCACAGCATGTCCCCAATGGGAGAGGGGTAGGGGAAGGGGGTAGGGTGGGTGTGGGGACAGGGGTGTCTGTGGACTTTGATCCTGTAGACCTGTTTTGTTTTTGTTGGTGTGTTTCTTCCATACCAACGTGTTCAGTGGGGAGGGGAGGGGAGGGGAGGGGAGGACAGTCAGCAGACAACAAGACCAGCCCTGCTGACACCAACACTTTGTGCAGCTGCCATGGTAACAGAGGGAGGGAGGGGAAAAGAAGGAAGGACCAGAGAGAGGGAGAGAGTGGATTTGGTTTTCTATGTTATTCTCTTCAACAAATCCTCTTTTTTTTTGCACTATCAGTTTTTTTTATTGGCATGATGTGGAGGACTCTGATTCTTATTTTACTTTTTTCTTTGATATTGAGCATAATCCAATACGCACTTTGTGCTTGTTTTACATCCAGTCCCCATGTGTATGCAGTTTTGTAAATTTGATGTCTGTTCCCACCGGCCTACACTTTTGAAAAACGGAACAGGATGTAATGTGTGTGCAAGGTGTTCTGCATTTGTTTGGACATTGGCCTGGGTTTATAGTCTCATGGAAGGACTTTTGCGAGAGTGGAGTCTGCACTGATGTTAACTCCAGGGAAAGCATTCCTTTGACTGGGTTTTTTTTTCCTATGACATTAAAAAAACACAAAGCCCCAACTCAAGTGCATGTGCAGGGCAGATATATGCTTGTGTAAGTGTGAGTGTGACTCTGTGTGTGTGTGTGTGTGGTGTTGTGTGTGTGTTGTGTGGTGTGTGTGTGTGTGTGTGTGTTGTGTGTGATTTGTGTGTTGTATGTGTGTGTGTGCGTGTGTGTGGTGTGTGGTGGTGTGTGCGTTTGGTGTGTGTGTGTGTGTGTGTGTGTGTGTGTGTGTGTGTGTGTGTGTTGTGTGTGTGTGTGTGTGGTGTGTGTGTGTGTGTGTGTGTGGTTTGTGTTTGTGTTGTGTGTGTGTGTGATGTGTGTGTGTGTGTGTGTGTGTGTGTGTGTGTGTGTGTGTGTGTGTGTGTGTGTGTGTGTGTGTGTGTGTGTGTGTGTGTGTGTTTGTTATATGTTTGAGCATGTGCTTGCCAGCATAAGCAGTTGCCTGTTTTTTTTTAATAATGTTATTTCCCTTTATATCATGGATAAGGGAATAAATACTCTTGTCCTTTTTTATTCCGGTCCCCATGTGTATGCAGTTTTGTAAATGTCATTTGTTCCTGCCTGCACAAGATGTGTGTGTGTGTGTGTGTGTGTGTGTGGTGTGTGTGTGTGTGTGTGTGTGTGTGTGTGTGTGTGTGTGTGTGTGTGTGTGTGTGTGTGTGTGTGTGTGTGTGTGTGTTTAGCCTACGTGAATGATTGAGTCTTACAGTGCATTATCATCATCATGATTATTATCACAATTGTTGTTATTATTGTTGTTATTATCATTGCATTTTTTTAGTTCCTTTTGAGTGTATTTTGTTGTTATAAGTTGTAACAAGGCTGTAGCTAAATATTTTTGGGTGGGGTTTTCTTGGCTATTTTGCTTGTTTGCCTGCTGCTTCATTGCTGCTTCATGTGTGTTTTTGCGTGTGTGTGTGTGTGTGTGTGTGTGTGTGTGTGTGTGTGTGTGTGTGTGTGTGTGTGTGTTTTTGTGTGTGTGTGTGTGTGTGTGTGTGTGTGTGTGTGTGTTTGCATGTGTGGATGTGTGTATATGTGTATTTGTGTGTGTGTTTGTGTGTGAGTGTGTATGTGTGTACACATGTGTGTATATGTGCATGTGTGCGTGTTTGTATGCCCTTGTGGAAGATGGACAGACAGAGAAACAGATATAGAGAGCAAGAAGGACAGACACAGACAGACAGAGAAACAGACAGATTAGAGAAACAGCAAGAAGGACAGACACAGCAGACAGAGAAACAGACAGATATAGAGGACAGAAAGAAGGACAGGCCCAGACAGACAGAAAAACAGACATATATAGAGAAACAGCAAGAGGGACAGACACAGACAGATAGACAGAAAAGACAGACAAACATATAGACAGAAACAGACACATAGGGAGAGGTTTTGTCACGCCTTTTCATATCAAATATCCTAATAGCCAGATTCTATTGCTCCTTGGTAGTTTTTCCTTGCCTGCATGTTGGGTGGAGAGGGGGGTGGGGTGGGGGGCAGGGGTGAAGGGCAGTTGCCAAGGCGACCCATTTACGTCACTAACTGCAAGACTGATATGTCACTGGGATCTGGCCAGGTGAGAAAAACAACCTATCTTGTTACCTGTGCAGGGGAAACTTTGCTTCTTCACGGCTCAGTAGCTGTCTACAGCCGAAAAGCAATGTGTGTCAATGCAGTGGTGTTATATGTATTCAACACACACACACACACACACACACACACACACACACACACACACACACACACACACACACACACCACACACATAAGTGTGCACATACACCCATATGCACACACAAAAAGACACAAACCGCACATGTGCTGGCTGGTGCCAGCACGCGAACACACACACACACACACACACACACACACACACACACACACACACACACACACACACACACACACACACACACACACACACACACAAACTCACCAATGTACTGAAAATCTCTCTCGCTCTCAGGACTATCCAGTTTCCTATAGGATCCTCTGGTTTTACATAACATAGAAAGACATTAACATTGAAGACTCTCACACACACATACACAAGCACGCGCACATGCGCACACACACAGACTATATAATCATGGTATAACAACTTGTAAAAGACCTAAAATGAATTTGAACACACACACAAACACACACACACACACACACCATGGATGCACACACACACACACACACACACACACACACACACACACACACACACACACACACACACACACACACACACACACACACCACACACGCATGCACACACACGCGTCGCCACACACACACACACACACACACACACACACACACACACAACACACACACACACACACACACAACACAGCTGCCTGTGGCTATGTAGTTGCTGGGGTGTATAACATGATGAGGGTGTGAGTGGTTCAGTGGGTAGGGAGCTGGGTGCAGTGCACACTCAAGAGGCCAGGGCTTTGTGTGACAATGGGCAGCTACCTGTCTGAGGTCCCCTGGTGGCTGGATTGCTGCTGAGATAACCCCCCCCCCCCCTCCCTCCTCACCCTGCCTAGCCCTGTGCCTTCTCTTTTTACTGTTTTAGTGGAGTGTGTCTGCTTGTCTCTGCACTCTCTCTCTCTCTCTCTCTCTCCTCTCTCTCTCCATCTCTCTCTCTCTCTCTCTCTCTCTCTCTCTCTCTCTCTCCTCTCTCTCTCTCTCTCTCTCTCTCTCTCTCTCTCCTCTCTCTCTCAATCAATTTGAATTTGAATTTTAATTTAGATGTTGAAGTTTGGATAATACTAATTAAGGGTTGTGACGTTGGAATAGGTAATATTAGATTTTGCTGTGCCTGATTGAATGAGTTGATATTGGTTATATAAACAACTAGTAATACACTTACATTGCACATATCTATAGTGTTATATAATCATATGTACACAGTAGATTAAGCTGTATCATGTTGGCTTTGAGTGTTCTTTTTATGAGGAACTCTTAAAGAACCTCTGCTTATCCATATTTCCTCAATAAACATTCAGTTCGAGTTTCTCTCTCTCTCTCTCTCTCCTCCTCTCCCTCTCTCTCTCTCACTCTCCCATGTCTTCTCTTCTCTCTCTCATCTATCCAGTTCCTGCCTTAGCCTCTGGCTTTTCCATACTCATTAACATTCTCTCACTCCCTCTCTCTCTCCATCTCACCATCCCTCTTCTCTCTCTCCTTCTCCTCTTCTCTCTCTCCTCTACCTCATCTCCTCCTCCTCTCTCTCTCCTCTCCTCATCCTCTCTCTCTTCTCTCTCCTCTCCTCATCTCTCTCTGCTCTCTCTCCATCCTCATCTCCTCTCTCTCTCCTCTCTCTCTCCTGCTCTCTCTCTCCTGTCTCTCTCTCTCTTCTCTACCATCTCTCTCTCCTCTCTCCTCTCTTCTCTCTCTTCTCTGTCTCTCCTCCTGTCTCTCTCCCATCCCGCTGCTCTGTCTCTGTCTCGTCTCTGTCTCTCTCTCGTGTCTCTGGTACTGGTTCGTCTCTCTCAGTCTCTCTTTGTGTCTGCCTCCTGTCTGCGTCCTCTGGTGCTGCGTCTGCTGCTGATCCCTCTCCTCCTCTCTTCTCCTCTCCCTCTCTCTGTGCCTTCTCTCTTCTTTCTGTCTTCTGTCAGTGCTGTCTGCTCTGTCTCTCTCTCTCTCTCTCTTCTCTCTCTCTCTCTCTCTCTCTCTCTCTCTCTCTCTCTCTCTCTCTCTCTCTCTCTCTCTCTCTCTCTCTCTCTTCTCTCTCTCTCTCTCTCTCTCTCTGTTATCAAGGCAGTCATTGCTGTTTCCAGCTGCCTTCACCTCTAGGACAATAGGTAAATGATCAGACTCTACAAAGTTCTCTTCAACTAAGGATAATAATTATTTGAGTTGAAAAGACAGTCAACAGATGAAAGAAAATAGCCAACAGTGCTTTCCCCTGTGTATCCAACATACGTACAACTGTCATCAACATTTGCGTCACTCAGCCCATTCAATATAAGACAGTCATACATGGTAAAAAAATATTATCTCAGTTGTTCACCAAAGTTGTTAACGGTACTATCATTCGATTTCCTTAGGAATTCGTCACTATTAGAAGCAGACATTTCTTCAAAATAAGTGCTGTCCCCATTGAAAACATAATTTTTATGTGCTGCTCTGGCATTCAAATTTCCCTTTAACCAAATATGGAAATCACTATGCAAATCATACAGATGTGCTAGACATTGCTCTAACACCTCTAAGCCAAAATCATCTCGCTGATCATTCCAAAATGGCGAATCACATGGAGGAATATAGCAGCATGTAAACATATTTTTTATTGGTTGCAAAAAGACTTTTATGAATTCTTCAAACAACAAAATTTTCTTGTTCAACATGGCACGTTCTATAAATAATTCATTTAGCAAATGTTTTTCTCGCGAAAACATCACACCACCAGAGTATCTCTCTTGCTGGGATAATTTCTTTGCCTTTGAGGTGAATATTCCATAGTTATTAAAATTAAATTAATAGATCTGGTTCAAATTCAAAAGCCAACAAATGTTTCAGTTAAACAGATGAGATCATAAGAAGTAAGAAATCTAATGAATCAATATTTTCTAGTTTTGGAAGGAGACCATTTATATTGTAATTAAGACATTTACTGAATGATTATTTACATTTTGTGGGAAAATGGTTTTACTTGGACATAAAATGAGCAGATCCTCTTTTCTTGAGGACAAACTTTCAGATAAAGTGGCCCCGGGGAATCCCTATTTGCTGGTGCCTGAAGCACACAGTCAAGCTTTGGCCACTTTACCAAGGAGATTGTTTTCAAATTCCCTGGCCAACACTGCAGATGTCTGTATCTCTCCACCAGCTGAGGCTAGTGAACCTGTCAGGAAGTCTCAAAGCAGATGCACTTCCACAGCACATCATTGTAACATCCCCATTACCTTTGATCATCATGCAATAATAAAAACTGCCTCTGATTTGGAGGCCCTGTTGTTCTGGTCTCGTGGTGACCTCAGATTCCATTTTCCATACACTTCTGTGCCTGTGGGGAGTTTGTGTCAAAGCCTTAGGGGTTGAAGGTTCGTGGGGGACAGTCGTTGGAGGGTTGTGGTGGTCGCCACTTCAGGTGGGTGACTCACTCAGTCTGGCTCTGCTAATTCTGTTGTCAGTAGGGGGCTTAGTAGGAGGTGTCCTGCGTCTGTTAATGAGAACAGGCACCACTGAAGACCACCAAAGTGATCCAGCAGCAGTGCAGGGCCCCTCTGGCTGGTGGCCTCACCGCGGCCTGATGTCGATGGGCTGCCTGTAGACTGCTAGTTCTCAGGATGAGACACAACAAATCTAGGTATGGCTGTGGTGGGAAGATTGCAAATTTAAATACAATAGAAAAAGAGAAAACCAAATGGCTGACCTGATGGCTAGAAATAGAAATAGTGACTTTTTCATGCATTTTCTTTGGTCCAGTTCAATAGGTTTTAGCATGAACGATTTTTAAAAATATATTTCTGTTAGTGATAAATTAATAACGCTATCATATTTATATTGTTTTAGTTTTATAGTCTAGTCGTTCTGGGCCTTTTTATATGTGTAGGTGCTTTTATTTGGTAGTATAATAATTTGTTTTCATTATATTTTTGTTTGCAGCTTGTGTTTTCCCCCTTCCTCCTTGATACCCACCTTCCCCTCTCTTCCAAGGCTTGTTTGCTATTGTTATGTTGTTCCTCTTAGTGGTGATGGGGGAGTTTCATATTCAGTCAGTATTAAGTTTCATTATGATTGATCTATTTATCTGATAAATGTTTGTCTTTTGATTGTTATTGTATAGCTACAATAATTTTTGAATATAATACACTTAATAGTTTGTTTTTCGAAGGACGTCTGTTTAGATGTTATATGATGTTTACATTCATTCATATTCAACTTTATATTTGTGTTGATATTATGTTTATCCCCTTCGGAATGGGGCTTTGGCCTAATCTGAATAAACATTTCGCATTCACAATCTCTCTCTCTTTCGTGGCCTGGTGGTCAGAGTGATTTGCTCATGATCTGTTTACCTGGGTTCGAATCTCGTTCAAGAGGATTTTTCCTCTGGAGTTAATATCAGTGCTGACTCCACTTCCCCTAAAAGTCTTTCGGATGAGACTATAAACCAAGGTGTTGGGTGCAAACGCACACAGAATATCTTGGCACACGTTAAATCCCGTTCAGCTTTTCAGAAGAGTAACAGCTTTCCATCCATTCTGACTCAAGCTTTGCCCTCCAGGCTCTAGAGCGCAGCTCCATCAGTCTTCCAGCCTACGATTAGGATTCAAAGAGTGAGAAGAGGACAGAGGTTTGGTGAAACTAGTTTGAAAGATGAGCGGTATTGAAGGCAGAGGAGAAGTTGATGACATAATTATTATATACAAAGAAAGGAACCCGATTGTTGTAAGTGAGAGAAGCCATTTTATAGCACGGTGATTATAGCTACACTTGTGTGAATGAACATCATGTAATAATTCTGCCAAGAACTCAGTAATGACTTGCACATTTTGGAAGTTTACATTCAGAGCATTCGGCCTGGTAGAGGGTTGGTTTGATGAGAGGGTAGAAGGCAGAGGAGGGGGAAATTCAAAACCTCATAGCTGTCTTCTGACCCATGTCTGCGACCTCTCTCTTGTCTACGTGAGGCTTCAGACTTGTTAGCGACGTTTTAGTTACACCTAACTCCAGGGGACTGTCATGCAATACACAGGGATTAGAGCGGAAAGATCGTGTTTCTACAAGGTGTTGGCAGCATAGGATAAACGTGCACACACATGCTACACGTCCTTGTACTGTCGTTAGTGTTTTATGTGAAAAAAAATGGGAGAGAAAGAATGCTTTATAAAGTCTAGGAGATATGCACAAGTCTGCTCTGTCTGTTTGTATGTATGTCTGTCTGTTTGTCTCTGTCTGTCTGTCTCTCTGCCTCTGTTTCTTTGTCTCTCTGTCTCTGTTTGTCTGCCTGTCTGTCTGCCTGTCTGTCTGTCTGTATGTCTGCCTGTCTGTCTGCTTGTCTGTCTGTTTGTCTTTCTGTCCGTCTGTGTGTCTGTGTGTCTGTGTGTCTGTGCGTCTGTGTGTCTGTGTCTGTCTGTCTGTCTGTCTGTCTGTCTGTCTGTCTGTCTCTCTCTGTCTCTTCTCTCTTCTGTCTCTCTCTCTCTCTCTCTCTCTCTCTCTCTCTGTCTCTCTCTGTCTCTCTGTCTCTGTCTCTTCTCTCTCTCTCTCTCTCTCTCTCTCTCTCTCTTCTCTCTCTTTCTCTCTCTCTCTCTCCTCTCTATTTCTCTCTACAACACACACACACACACAACACACAACACACAACACACACACACACACACACACACACCACACACACACACACACACACACTAGTATTAGGTTAGA
>JASPKP010000953.1:30000-34115 GCA_030674155.1 Stramonita haemastoma
TGTGTGTGTGTGTGTGTGTGTGTGTGTGTGTGTGTGTGTTGTGTGTGTGTTTGTGTGTGTGTATGCATGGGAGTGTGAGTGTGTGTGCATGGAAGTGTGTGTATGCATGGGAGTGTGTGTGTGTGTGTGTGTGTGTGTGTGTGTGTGTGTGTGTGTGTGTGTGTGTGTGTGTGTGTGTGTGTGTGTGTGTGTGTGGCTGGTACAGGCAAGCAGGCTGGTCACCTCATTTAGATCTATCAGCGTGGCTACAAAGGCAGCACGGGTTTGTTTTGAAATTCAAATTGAGCGGAAAAAAACGAAGTGGCGGGCTTAGGCTTCTATTCAAACAAGGTGCTGCCTTGCTGTGATAGGTGGCTAAATTTAAGACACTGACGACAGGATCTGAGAGTTAGGAATGTGACCTCATTTCTTTAAAAAAGTCGGAGGTAGTTTGTTTAGTGTCAGTTAAGGTCTCTTTACAATCTGGGATATCAGATGGACAAATCCGCCTGTGAGAGACAGAGAGATAGAGAGAGAGAGAGACAGAGAGAGAGAGACAGACAAAGAGAGACAGAGACAGAGACAGAGAGAGAGATTTGATTTGATTTGATTTGATTTATTCTTTTATATCGAGGATAATGGAATAAGCACACTTGTGCTTTTTTACATCCAGTCCCCGTGTGTATGCAGTTTTGTAAATGTCTTCTGTTCCCACCGGCACACGATGGCCTACTCTTACGAAAAGCGGAACAGAGTTTAACATGTGCGCAAGATGTTCTGCGTGCGTTCGCACACGGGGCCTCGGTTTACAGTCTAATCCGAAGGACTTGTGGTGAGAGTAGAGTCAGCACTGATGTTAACTCCAGAAGAAAAATCTCCTCGACCAGACTCGAACCCGGGTGGTCAAATTGCCAGCGCAATGTTCTGACCACTAGGCTATCCAGAGAGAGAGAAGGAAGGAAGGAAGGAAGGAAGGAAGGAAGGAAGGAAGGAATAATTTTTTATTTACAGAGTAAATATGGTGATGAAATATAGGTAAGAATTTTTTTTTCAAAGGGTAACAGCAACCCCCCCTACCCCCACAATCCAGCACCACCAGTTCAACCTACATTTTAAAATGCATAAACTCTAACTGGACACATTGATGATAATTAAAATTTTCTGCAGAAGACAAAGGTGTGTGTGTGTGTGTGTGTGTGTGTGTGTGTGTGTGTGTGTGTGTGTGTGTGTGTGTGTGTGTGTGTGTGTGTGTGTGTGTGTGTGTGTGTGTGTGTGTTTTATGACCATAGTCATAAGATCGATTTAGGTATTAGAATATATAAGTCCCAAAATATGTGCCTTAGAGCCTAAAAATTCCTTTTGTGTTCTGTTATATGATAACGAAAATTCAAGGCATGTATTTATCTTAGACTGAAGTTTATTGTTGACATGCGTGCAAACCTGTGAATATGTGTGTAAGTGTATATGTGTGTGTGTGTGTGTGTGTGTGTGTGTGTGTGTGTGTGTGTGTGTGTGTGTGTGTGTGTGTGTGTGTGTGTGTGTGTATGTGTGTGTGTGTGTGTGTGTTAGTGTGTGTGTGTGTGTGTGTGTGTGTGTGTGTGTTTGGAGGGCCACCTGGACACCAAAAAAATAGACATCAATCACAGTCAAAGCGGATCAAAAAAGTAGGCCTACTTACAGTCTCACAAACAGCAAGAATGTTTAGATTCACACGAATACCCCAGCAGAAAACCTGACACTTTCAAATCACTGTTGAGTCTCAAGGGAGCCACTGTGTACAGGGGTGGAAGGGGGGGGGGGGAGGGTTGGAAGTGGCTTACAGCTACCATTGGTACTAGCAAGGCAGGATGAAAAGGCTAAAAATACTGTGGCAAGGGGAGAGGGATAGCAGAGGGGACTGATTTCGCGCGCTTTTAGATAGGTTTATATGGGCAGAGCAGGATACGCGAAAAAGCTTTTATATACTGTGCAAATTGTGTGTTGATGGTGCTCTGCACTGATTGGTGGTTATTTCAGTAAACCAGTTTGAGTGCCTTCTGTGTGTGTGTGTATGTGTGTGTGTGTGTGTGTGTGTACGTTTGTGTGTGCATGAATGTGGTGATGCTGTGGCGCATGATATTGTATGATATTATTATTATTATTATTTGATGTGTGTTGTGGGGGTCATTTATGCGTACATTGTACCATAAAAATGTACCATGTTTCTTTGCGACAAACTTGGCAAAATACATGGGGGTTGCCATCTTCGGGGCTGTGGTGTCGCCATAAGTCCAGCGCCACACACATCAAATAGGATTTGAAAGTTTGTATGCATAGAGTAGAATAGAGTCTTGGTGCCGTGGGCTCTGTAAGTGATTAAAAGTGTGGGTGGCAAGGGCCCGAAAACGGCGTTTTCGTCACATCTTTGGAAGGCTTCTTCAGCTTATTCATGAGAGGGTGTGTATGCATGCGCGCGTGCGTGCGTTTGCTGGTGTTCCTGTGTGCGATTATTTTTGTTTGTGTGTCTGGAGGAGACCCTGCAGATATCTGTGGTGCATGATATTGTATGATATTATAATTTGATGTGTGTTGCGGGGGTCATTTTTGGTACACTGTACCCTGTTTCTTTGCGACACACTTGGCTCTCTTCAAGCGCGGTTGCCATCTTCGGGGCTGTAGTGTCGCCACAAGTCAAACGCCACACACATCGAAAATGGTTGGGAAGTTTGTAGTCATAGAGTAGAAAAAGGTCTTGGTGCTGTGGGCTCTGTAACTGCGGAAAAGTGCTGGTGCCAAGAGCCCTAAAAAACGGCGTTTTCGTCACATCTTTGGAAATGCTTCTTTAGCTTTATTCATGGGAGGGTGTGTATGCATGCGCGCGTGCGTGCGTTCGCTGCTGTTTGTGTGTGCAATTGTTTTGGTTTGTGCGTGTGGAGAAGACCCTGCAGATTGCTGTGGTGCATGATATTGTATGATATTATTGTTTAATGTGTGTACTAGGGGTCATTATTGCGTCACATTTTGTCAAGCCTTCTGCATATTCATAGTGTGTTTGACAGGGGGGGATGGGGGGGGGGGGGTATGCAAGCGGTGCTGTTTGTGTGTACGTTTGTGTGTGCATGAATGTGGTGATGCTGTGGCGCATGATATTGTATGATATTATTATTATTATTTGATGTGTGTTGTGGGGGTCATTTATGCGTACATTGTACCATGTTTCTTTGCGACAAACTTGGCAAAATACATGGGGGTTGCCATCTTCGGGGCTGTGGTGTCGCCATAAGTCCAGCGCCACACACATCAAATAGGATTTGAAAGTTTGTATGCATAGAGTAGAATAGGGTCTTGGTGCCGTGGGCTCTGTAAGTGATTAAAAGTGTGGGTGGCAAGGGCCCGAAAACGGCGTTTTCGTCACATCTTTGGAAGGCTTCTTCAGCTTATTCATGAGAGGGTGTGTATGCATGCGCGCGTGCGTGCGTTTGCTGGTGTTCCTGTGTGCGATTATTTTTGTTTGTGTGTGTGGAGGAGACCCTGCAGATTTCTGTGGTGCATGATATTGTATGATATTATTTTTTGATGTGTGTTGCGGGGGTCATTTTTGGTACACTGTACCCTGTTTCTTTGCGACAAACTTGGCTCTCTTCAAGCGGGGTTGCCATCTTCGGGGCTGTAGTGTCGCCACAAGTCAAACGCCACACACATCGAAAATGGTTGGGAAGTTTGTAGTAATAGAGTAGAAAAAGGTCTTGGTGCTGTGGGCTCTGTAACTGCGGAAAAGTGCTGGTGGCAAGAGCCCTAAAAAACGGCGTTTTCGTCACATCTTTGGAAATGCTTCTTTAGCTTTATTCATGGGAGGGTGTGTATGCATGCGCGCGTGCGTGCGTTCGCTGCTGTTTGTGTGTGCAATTGTTTTGGTTTGTGCGTGTGGAGAAGACCCTGCAGATTGCTGTGGTGCATGATATTGTATGATATTATTATTTAATGTGTGTACTAGGTGTCATTATTGCGTCACATTTTGTCAAGCCTTCTGCATATTCATAGTGTGTTTGACAGGGGGGGGGGTGGGGGGGGGGTATGCAAGCGGTGCTGTTTGTGTGTACGTTTGTGTGTGCATGAATGTGGTGATGCTGTGGCGCATGATATTGTATGATATTATT
>JASPKP010009541.1:0-10238 GCA_030674155.1 Stramonita haemastoma
GGAAAATGCCCCTGTGTGCATGTTGAGGTGAAAAGCATGCAATAAAAGAAAAACTGAGTGCAGTTTCCTAGTGTTCAACTACCCAAAGCTTTATCTATGCCAACACCTAACCAGCATGACAGTATTCTCTTCGGCGTACAGTTTTATCACAGACAAAATTATTTTCTCATCAAATGCGTACTTGTATGGTAGCCAGTCCAAGAGGAATAATTCTGCGATCATTCTTAGACGTAAGATAAAATGAAAAATTCAATTCTATAACACTCTTTGATTTCATAAACGTGGTAAAACAAGGGCAAAGATTTTTAACTCTACACCTGTAAATAAATCATGTTCTGCATTAATGCACCTTTCGCCAACCTTGTTTATGTCATAATGCAATTATCTTGTTCAAAACGCAAACACCTTCCATTCATGGATATGTTCACAGCTTTCCTGCTGGAATCTGTTTCTGCCTGTTACAAACTCTTGCCAAAACGTTTGTGTAACTGGGCAATGCCAGAATAAACGACTGATTCCATCTCGTTTATCTTTGCAGAATGCATTGTCATTTACCTGCCCCCAGATTTGATATAAAACAATGATTGCTGCTCCGTAGTCTGTGCTGGAACCTTTAAGATTTGCTCTCTTTGATCTATTTTGTCCTTCTTAGGTGTTTTTTACATTTTCATATTTGGGGCCAAGATTTTTTTTAACCCATGTGTTACAGTATTTTGATTTCGAAGTCTCCGAATTTGCATTATCATAATTGAAAAGTTTAACTTTTACCTGAAAAATATATAGTTCTCAATGTTTTGGCAAAAGTCGTACTTTATTACAGTTGTATATAAATGCATTTTTTGGAATTGTTAAAATTCTTCTTTTCCTTTATTAACATAGCTATATAGGTATTAGAAATCGGTGTTTATATCATTTGTTTTTGAATTGTTGAAATGTCCAGATATTCAGAACTTTTAGTCATGATATAACCTCTCTGAAAAGCCTCATTTTTGTTTTATCCAAGATTTGGAAATCATAACTTTTTTCTCAACTTTGAATTAATTTTTTCTTTTTTTTGTCTGTTTTGTCTTGCTAGTTCGTACATGCATTTAATTTTTTTGTACATTTAAGGACATAGGGTTTTTAATTGAGTCCATGCAATCGATCTGTCCATACTGTTTTGAAGTTTGAGTGTCAGTCTCTGGGGGAAGAATCACTACAATAGAGGGATGTATCATCAGCTAATATTTTACAGCTACATTCTAGAAATGATGGCAAGTCATTTACCCAGATTGAAAACAAAAGAAGACCAAATATTGATCTTTGTGATACTCCATGCTTAATGGATACTAGTACTTATGTTTTATTATTTATTTATTATTTATTATGTTTTATTTTATTTACTACAAGATCAATACCCTCTGTTACAAATGTCTCCACAATACTGCACCCTCCTACCTCTGTGAATGTCTTCACTTGTACACACCTTCTCGCTCCCTCCGCTCGTCGGCAGATACTTTGTCCCTAAGAACACCCAGATTCAACCTATCTACCGTTGGCCGTCGCTCTTTCTGTTTCCGGTCCATCGATGTGGAACGACCTTCCTCTCTCTCCCTCCCGACAAAAGCCTACTTATGACACTTTTAAATCCAACCTCAAGACACACTTATTTCAAGCCTAAGTTTTTCTCCTTCCGCTTCCATCTCTTACCTGTCCCTGCCTTCAACATCCACCTGCCAAAGTGCATAACGTTTGTAGGTGTGTGTGCGTGCGCGCGCGTGCTGCGTGCGTGTGTGCGTTGTGGTGTTGTTGTGTACATTCGAATTTGTCAAAACTGTAAATAGTTGCTGATTGTGCGTCGTGTAGGTTGAATGCAAGCGCTTTGATTTGTTTTTGCAAGATATAGCGCTATACAAATTCCATGTATTATTATTATTATTATTTGAAGTTACCAGCTGCTACCTAATCTGACAAAAAAAAAAAACATTTTAAAAGATTAATCATTTTTGGTGTTAGTTTATACAGGTGAAGTTTTTTGCGAAGCAGGGAGAGATTAATTACATCAAAAGCTTTTCAAAGTCAACAACAATAAGGAATGTATATTCATTTTTATTCATTAGGCTTTCCAACACGTCTATGATTGCCATTGGCAGTAACTCAAATGAAAATTTATTTCCTTTTCATTCGATATATTGTACTAAGTAATTGATATCATTTTCACTTGACTTGTCACATGATATTACTTTAGTAGCGATGCTTGGAAGCAGTTGTTCAATTCGTCATCAGTTGTGTCTTAACTGTCTTTTGACTTTTTTATACACAGATTTCGTGCATAAAGTATTGATGGCTTTCCATATCTGGTGATAGTCAGTAGTTGTGATTAACAGGTGTTTTTTTTTAAGTAATCACTTTTTGATCTGTGCTTGAGTGAAGTTACTTTGTTTCTTTGCATTCTAGTCTAATCTTTTGAACTGTGGGTTTTAAAAAAAAATAGTCACTTATGTGTATTTCAGATTTCACGTCTTTTGTTATCCAAGGAGGTTTATTTCTTTATTTACCTCTTTTTTATGAAGGGGCATACTTATCGTGCATTAAAATAAATGTGTTCATCCAGAATTCAGCAGCCTGGTGTGGGTCTCTGATTTGATACATGTCTTGTAATGTCGAGTTTATCAAGTCTGAAAGAAAGTGTCTTTCGTTAAAGCTTTAATATTTCTGTAAAAGATAGTTTTATGTCCTACTTTAGCAATTTGATACGATTTTTAAACCAAGTAAAATACACAGGATTATAATCACTGCATCCACATGAGGGGAACAGGATAGCCTAGTGGTTAGAATATTGCGCTTGCAATCTGACAACCTGGTTTTGAATCCCGTTGGAGGGGAATTTTTCCCTGGAGTTAACATCAGTGCCGACTCCACTCCCCTCAAGAGTCCTTCCGATGAGACTATAAACCAAGGCCCCGTTTGCGAAGGCACACAGAACATCTTACGCACACGTTAAATGTTTTTCTGCTTTTTATTTTTTAAAGAGTAGGCTATTGTGTGCCGGTTGGGACAGATGAAAAGATTTAACAAAGCGCATACACACGGGGACTGGATGCAGAAAGCACATGGGGTGCTTACTCTATTATCCTCGATATTAAAAAATAAAAATGAATAAATAAAATAAATAAACAAATAAATGAGGGAAACGAAATACTATCCTCGATAGTGTTGTTTTGTAGTAGTGTAGATAATGATCTATTAACGTTCAAGAGTTATCTGTTACTTGAGTTGGTCTGTCTATTAATTGTGACGTTCCACCACAAGGTGAGAGGTGGTTAAGACATTCGCCTGCCAACATGTAAACCTTTGAGGTTCGGGTTTCAATTTCCCAACCTCGCCCTTTCTTCCCATTTTTGACGAGAAAAAAAAATCGAACTGAAATGCCCAAGTCATTCGGATGAGACTATAAACCAAAGGCCCCCAATGTGGCGAAAACGCACGCAGAACATCTTGCCCCACACGTTAAAAACCCCATTCCGCCTTTCGAAGAGCAGGCCACGTGTGCCATTAGGGAGCGGATGAAAAAATAATTTTAAAACATCACCCATGCACACAGCTGTCGTGTTTAGACCCCAAATCCTTGAAAAAAATCGGGGAGTTTGGAGTCCCCAAGAGCGGTTGAAGGCTGTGTACGGCAACGTTCTGGGGGGAACCTCCTGCAACGGTGCTGGAACCCATTCGTATGGGTCATTGCCTTTCCAATGGTCATTCCCTTGGCGTGGAGAGGGGGGTTCCTGCTGTATGGGTAAAAGTTTTGCCCCTCCATACTTACTTACCCAGGCTTTGTGCTCTAAAACTTGAGCGAAATCTCCATAGTTCTTCCGAGACTGATAGCCCCTACTACTACTACTACTACACTTACACTACTACTACTACTACTAATATTTACAATTTTACTATACTACACTATTACTACCAGAAAATGAGTCGCATAGCACCCTGCCCCACTTTTTGGCTAGGCGGGGGAGGCAGGCGGGGGTCAGGTGTCACTTTTTGAATTTTTGATTGATATTAAACTATAGCAATAAATTAACCTTGTTAAATGAAATAATCAATGCCTAGTTTTGTTTCCTTTTGCCTTTAAACGTGTTTTTTAAAAAAATACCTAAGCCCTCGTCTGACCACCTTTAGTATGCTAAAAACTTTTTCAGTTTTCTCACTTTGTAATTTTCGGAGTCTATCATTTCAACTTGTAATAATTTTTCATAGATTTGCCGATTTTCAATCTGCGTTTTGCAATTGTAAAAGCTGTTTTCATTGCATATTTAAATATGCTAAGAATTGACATATGGTACAGTGCGCCCTCATTATTTTGGTGGAGGCGTCACAATTGTTTCAGGCCAAGCATAGTAATGTTGTGACTCCATTTAAACTTAGTTTTTTAATAAGTCTTTGTTACCCCCCCCCAAAAAAAAAAAAATAATAAAAATAAAGTTTCATAGTTTAAAAGTGTCCACTTCATCCATAAGGAAGTTGGATTTTTCCGAACCATCTGTGGTTCCTAAAAGGATTTCTGTAAATAAATCCTTTTCATATTTGACAAATTTCATTTTTTATAATTTCAAGCCAAATGGACTCAAAGTCAAAAACAACACAGTTTTATAGTCTTTGACCACTCAGTAAAAAAAGCGAAAAATTTTAAAAACCCAGTGGGACATAGGTTTGTATGGATCTTTGGACGGGAATCTGATACCCTGGATATACATGCATGCATCAATTTTCATATGGGAAAGTAAATTTTAAACAAAGCAAAACAAATGAAACTTTTTCCCACATTGTCCAGTATGGTTTCAATACAGGGCCCGGGCTGGGCTGGACAGTCCAACAGGGGAATTTAAACAGACATTTCCTATGGCAAGAGGGCACCCCCCGAATTCCCCCGCTGGTTTTCCCTGCCCTTGCCCAGCCTGGCCCTTTCACCCCTTTTTCTTCCCGTTTCTCTTTGCCTCGTGCTGCCTGAGCAAGGGGTTTTCTTCGAACTTGGAAAAAACCTTTTTCTGCACAGTCTTTTCCCCCCCGGGCCCTGACGGGTTTCGAAGGCTGTTGCTTCCCCATTTGGGTTTCTGGTTAAAATGTTCAGGGTTTTTAAAGTTTCTCTTGCAAAACGCCCCCTTTGAATTGCAGCTGTAGCCCTGCCTTTTGGGAACGTTTTCCCTGCACAAATTCTTTAAAATAGGAGGCCCTTTAGGGACCCGTCCCACCGTCCTGCACACGACATAGCCAGCGGGGTTGTTGTGTTTGGGGGTGGGGGGATTGGTGCGTGCGTGCGTGCGTCCCCTCGTGCGTTGCGGGGGTTTAAAATAAAGGGGCAACCCAAAATTCCAAATCAAGTAAAAATCAAAGTTTTTTTTTTCCAAAATTGGGAAACATTTTTTTAACTTTTGATTTTTTTTTTTCCCTTTTTATATCAAGCCATCTATCTAGGAAAAAAAAAAAAAAAAATAAACATTTCACCAATTTTTAACAAACTAACATGATTCAACCGCCTCAAAAATTAAGATATATTTTAGGGATAGAAACAAAAAAAAAAAAAGAAATAACAAAAAAAGTAAACACACACACACAAAACCCAAAAACACACACACAAAACACACACACACACACAAAAACACAAAACACAAAACACACACAAAACCAATTTCCCCCTCTCTCTCTCTCCCCCCCCCTCCCCCTCCTTTTTCTTTTTCCCTTGTTCTCTGTCTCTGTTTTTTTCCCCCTTCCTCTCTTCTCTCCTCCCCCCCTCTCTCCCCCTTTTCCCCCCCCCTCCCCTCTCCCCTCCCCCCCCTTCCCTCTCCTCTCTTTTTCCCCCCTCTTTTCTCTCCTCTCTCCTCTTTTTACAGGCCAAAGGGAATTTTCCCCTTTTTCCCTTTTAAAAAAAATAATCTAAAATAGATACAGAAACAAAAATTTCAAGAAAAAAAAATGTTCTTTGTTGCAAAAACGCTATTAAAAGAGGGAATCCCCTTTTTAAAATAATAAAAAATTTTTTGCCCAAATTAAATATACAAAATTACGAACCAGTTACCTGAAAAAATTTTCCCTTTCATGTCCCCTTTTTTTTTGGGAAATTGGGTGGCCCAAGGCTGATTTTTTAATAAAAACTTTTTTCCCTTTCTTTTCCCATTTCATTTCATTTCTCTCTCTCCCCCTCTCCCCCCCCCTCCTCTCCTCTCCCCTCCTCCTTTTCTCTCTCTTTTCCCTCTCCCCCCCCTCTCTCCCCTTTTCCCCTTCTCCTCTCTCTCCCCCTTTTCCCCCCTCCCCCTCTCCCCCTCAGTCAATAAAACCAACACACACTTTTTAAAAATTTACCGCCCCGTTTGGCGCGTTTACCCCATACGGTTTTTATGCACCCCCACGTCGGCACACATTTAAAATTTTTTAAAAAAAAAAAAATTTAAATTTTTTTAAAAAGCAAAAAAATCAATATCATTTTAAACAACATCGCTAAGACGTTTTTTTTTTAAATTTGAAAAAAAAAGGGCCCAATCAAGCAATTTATTTATCAGGTTAAAATTTACCCCCACCCCTTTCCCCAAATTTATAGTCATCTATAAAAGGGAGAAAAATTATCAAAAGTCAAAAAAAAAAAAAACCCAAGCGAAGACGAATTAAAGGGGGGGGGAAACACACTAACGAACCCCAAAAATTATAAAACCCATCCCCACTGATAAAAAAACCCCGCACAGTACAAAAAAAAAAGAATGTTGGAACGGTGGGAAAAGGGGGGGGGAAAAACAGAACAAACAAAACACAGTTATAACAATAAAATTAATTAAACTAATAAATAAAAAACCCCCCCTTACACATATTAAAAAACCCAAACAACAAAACCCCCAAAAAAAAATCCCCCCCCCCCCCCCCCCCCCCCCCCCTCTCTCTCTCTCCCCCTCTCGGGGTCTGTCAGTCTGTCTGGGGCCCGTCCCCGTGTGGGGGTGTCCCCGACCTCTGTGTGGGGGTGTTGTGTGTTTTGTGTGGTGTGTGGGTTTTGTGGTTTTGTGTGGGGGTGTGTGTGTTTGTTGTGTATCTTCCCGGGTTTAAAACGTCCCATTTTACTTTTTTGTGTTTTGGGGCAAAAAAGAAAAAAAACAAAAAACCCCCCCCCCCGACAAGAAAGAGTGTGTGGGGGAAAGTGTGTTTTGTATGCGGGGGTGTAGGGGGTGCGTAAAAGTGGGGTTTGTTTTATTGCGTGCGCCCCCGGGGGGCGCGCCGCGCGCCCCGCGCGTGTGTGTGTGGTGGGGTGTGGGGTTGTGTGTGTTGGGAAGGGAAAAAGCACACATTAAAATCAAAACCGGTTACAGGTTTTGCTCCCCCTTTTGGGGCGGGGTCAGTGCCCTCCCTCTCTCTCTTACCTCTTTTCCATTTTCCTCCTTTTCCCCCTTTTCCCCTCTCTCTCCCTTTTCCCTTCCCACTCTCCTCTCCTCCCCTCTCTCTCTCTTTCCCCTCTCTCTCTCACGGGCTTTCTTTTCTCTCGACAGTCCGGCCTTTTTTTTTCCTGCCCCGGCCCCCCTCTGTCGTTTCTCTCTGTCTCTGTCTCTGTCGTCCCGTCTTTTTTGTCCTCTCTCCCCCCTCTTCTTTTCTTTTTCCCTCACTCATCTCCCCTTCTCCCCTTCCTCTCTCCCCCTCTCTCCCCCCTCCCCTTTTAACCCCTTTTCTCTCTCCCCTTTAAAATTTTTTAAAAATTTTTTTAAAATCGGGGGTAAATGGGATAAGCACTCCCTTTTGGGGGTTTTTTTTAAAAACCCCCGTCCCCCCTTGGGTTTTAAAGCAGTTTTGTAAATGGGCTTTTGTTTTTTCCCCCCGGGCCCCCACGAACCCTACTCTTACAAAAGCCAAACCCCGGATTTAAAAGTGTGCGCAAAAAATGTTCGCGGCGTTCACACACGGGGCTTTGGTTTATAGTTTTCTTCGGGGAAAGGGGGTTTTGGGGGAGAGTGGAGTCAGCACTTTATGTTTAAAATTTCCCGTAATTTAGCGTTTTTCCCCCTCTCCCCCTCAAATGGATGTTTTGGGGTGTTTTGGTTGGTGGGGTTTTTGGGTTTTTGGTGTGTTGTGGGGTGGGGTGTGTGTTTTGTGTTTTTTTTTTTGGGGGGTTGGGGTGTGTTTTGATATGTTTTGACTGTACGTAAGTAAAAACAAGTATCCAAGAAAAAGAGGTATAAGGACTTTTCGGGGTAGTGGAAATCGGCAGGGATTTAACTCGAGGGGAAACCCTATCTCTTTTTAACGGGATTTTTAATCGGGTCCCGCACAGCAAAGAGCATAATGCACATCGCTTTTGCTTTTTCCAAGCTATCCCGTCCCGTATGAAAATGCCCGAAAAGTAAATTTGTTTAAGTGTTAAAAGGCTTTTTTTAAATTTTTTTCTTTTTTAAAAAGTTTTTTTTGTTGGGGAAAAAGGGTTTGGGGGGGTGGGGAAAATACAAATAACTGCGTAAGCATAAAACTTTTAAACCCTTTTAAAAAGAAAAAAAAATTTGTGACTTTGGGCTGACTTGCTGTGAAAAAACACACACCGGGGGGGTAACGGGGGGCCCTTTAAAAAAATTACGGGGCAGTTTGCACAAAATGCCCTTTAATGGGGAAGAACAGCTTTCGAAATTTAAAAAGAAAAATAAACTAATTTTTTTAGTGAGGAAAACCCTTTTCCCTCGGGAAAATAGAGAAAAGGTGTTTTTGAAATAGCTACTTTAAAACCCTTTTTTTAGTAAAATTTTGGCACGTTTTGGAACGGGAGAAAAAACAGAAATTTTTTTGGCAAAAAATTCAGATATGCATTTTTTTTTTTGAAAAAAAAAAAAGACCCTGCCCCATTCGGGAAAAAAAGGCTTTGGTTTAAAAGATGAATTTGAAAGGATTTTTTTCCCTTTTAAAAATTTAAAAAAAAAAAACCCGGGGGAAAAAAGAGATCAGTATAGCGAAAACATTCCATAAAATATCCAAAAAAGAAAAGATATTCACAGCCAAAAAGGGGTTTTGAAATTTTTAAATTTCTATTTAAATTTACAAATAATCCCCTGAAAATGTTATGAAAAAGCACTTTAAAAAAATTTTTAAACAACCCCACAACAATTTTTATTAGCTTTCCCCCCCCGGGTTTCCCATTGTTAACTGAAATTAAAAATTTTATTTTTTTTTTTCTTTCTATGATTGAAAACCCCTTTGTACAGGGGTGGGTGTGTGTGGGTGTTTTGGTGGGTGTTTGTGTTGTGGGGTTTGTGTGGGGCCCCTTTTGCCCTGGGGTGTGTGGGGGCACGAAACGAAAAAGGGGGGCGTCCCATGTGCGGAAAATTTTAAAATGTGTGTTTTTTTCCCGTGCGCGCGGGGCGGTTTTGGTGGGGGTTGTGTAAATTGTGTACATTTTTATGTGTGTGGTGCACGTGGGTTTGTTAGATGACTTTGAAATGGTTAATGTAATATCTTTAAAATTTTTGCTTTCAACCCGAAATTTTGTTTGGGGAAACTGTAAATCATTTGCATCCTTTTTTTAAATCAGCTTTTTTGATCACCCCTAATTTGGGGGTTTTAAAAGGGGGTGCGAAAACCCTTTTAAAAATTAAAAATTTAAAGCTTCTCTCTCTTGTGTCTGTGCCCCGTCTGTCCTGCCCAGTTCCCCGTCAGTCCCCGGGCCCCGTCTATTTTCTCCCCCTGTCCCCCCTCTGTCTCTGTACTTTTTCTCTCACGCACCCCCACACACACACACACAAACACCACCCACACACCACACACACAAAAACACACACACACACACACGAGCGGGTGCGCCAAAAAAAAACACACAACCCCAATTTTACACAGACAAAAGACACGCCCCAAAAACAAAACACAAATCGAGCGTGGGGCACAAAACACACACCCCAAACAAAATACGTTGGGGCGGCACGCCCCCCGCCACGCGCCGGGCACACACAACAAGCCCCCCACCACACCCCCAAAAAACACAAACCCCCCCACACACACAAAACACAAAGAAAACGTTTTCGGGGGAAACACACACACACACACCACACACCCCCCACCCCAAAACACACACCACACAACACAAACAACACACGGGGGACGGGATAGCCCCAAGGGGGTCCCAATTTAAGCCTGGCCCAATTTTTGAAAGGGCCCCGGTTTTGATTTCCGTTGGAGGGGGTTTTTTTCCCCCCCGGGGTTAAAAAACGTGCTGAAACCCCTCCCCCCAAAAAGGTTTTTTTTCGGATTTAGAC
>JASPKP010009542.1:0-10236 GCA_030674155.1 Stramonita haemastoma
CCCCACTTTTTTTTGGGGGGGAAGGGGGAGGAGAGGGGGGGGAAAGGGGCCAAAGGAGGGGGTGGAAGACGAAAAAAGGGGGAAGACAGGGCAAGTTTTTCAAAAGGGAAATGAGGAAAAAACCCCGGACAAAAAAAGAGAGGGGGGGGGGGAAAGGGGGAAAAGGAAAAGGAAAGGGGAAAAAAAAACAAAGGGGGCAAAAAAAAATGAAAAAAAGGGGGGGGGAAAAAAAAATTTTTTGGGGGGGGGGGAGGGAAGGGGGGGAAGGACAGGAAAGGGGGCAAAGGGGGGAAAAAAGGGAAAGGGGGAGGGCCAAAAAACCCCTTTTTTTTTTTAAAGCAACCAGAAAGAGGAAAAAAGGGAAGAAAAAAAAAAAACAGGGAAAGAGGCCCGGAAGAAGGGGAAGCGGAGGGGGAGGGGAGGTGCCGGGGGGATGGGGGAATAAAGGAAGGAGGGACAAGAGAGGGGGAAGGGGGGGGGGGGAAGGGAGAATAAGGGACAAAATTTGGGAAAAGGGTGCATTTTTTTTTTTTAAAAAAAAAAGAGTGGGGTTTCCCCGGGGGGGGGGGAAAAAAGGGAAAAAAACGGGGGGAAAAAAGGGGGGGGGGAAAAAAAAAAAGGGGGGGGGGGGGGGCCCCGGGGGGGGGGGAAAAAAAAAAGGGGGGGGGGGGGGAAAAAAAAAAAAAAAAAAGGGGGGGGGGGGAAAAAACCCAAAAAAAAGGGGGGAAAAAAAAAAAAAAAAAAAAGGGGGAAAAAAAAAGGGGGAAAAAAAAAAAAAAAAAAAAAATTTTGGGGGGGGGAAAAAAAAAAGGGGGGGGAAAAGGGAAAAAACCCCCCAAAAAAAAGGGGGAAAAAAAAAAAGGGGGGGGGGGAAAAAAAAAAAGGGAAAAACCAAAAAAAAAGAAAAGGGGAGGGGGGGGGGGGGGAAAAAAAAGGTTTGGGGGGGGGGGGGTGGGGGAAAAGGGGCCCAAAAAAAAAGGGGGGGGGAAAAAAAAAAAAAGGGGGGGGGGGGGGGGGGGGGGGGGGGGGAAAAAGGGGGGGGGCAAAAAGGGGGAAGGGGGGGGGGGAAAGGGGGGGGGGAAAGGGGGGGGGGGGGGAAAAGGGGGGGGGGGGAAAAAGGGGGGGAAAGGGAAAGGGGGGGAAAAAGGGGGTGGGGGGGGGGGGGGGGAAAAGGGGGGGGCCGGGGGGGGGGGGGGAAAGGGGGGGGGGGGGTTTTTTTTTTTTTTTTTTTTGGGGGGGGGGGGGGGGGGGGGGTTTGGGGGAAAAAAAAAGGGGGGGGGGGGGGGGGCCCCCCCGGGGGGGGGTTTGGGGGGGGGAAAAGGGGGGGGGTTTTTTTTTTTTTTTGGGGGGGGCAAAAAAAAAGGGGGGGGGGGGGGAAAAAAAGGGGGGGGGGGGGAAAAAAAGGGGGGGGGGGGGGGGGGGAAAAGGGGGGGGGGGGGCAGGGGAAAAAAAAAAAGGAAAAAGGGGGGGGCAAAAAAAAAGGGGGGGGGGGGGGGGTTTTTTTTTTTTTTTTTTGGGGGGGGGGGGGGGAAAATTTTGGGGGAAATTTTTAGAAAGGGGGGGGGGGGAGGGGGGGGAAAGGGGGGAAAAAAAAGGGGGGGGGGGGAAAGGGGGGGGAAAAATTGGGGAAAAAAAGGAAAAAAAAGGGGAAAAAAAAAGGGGGGGGGGGGGGGAAAGGGGGGGAAAGAAAGGGGTGGGGGAAAAAAAATTTGGGGGGGGGGAAAAAAAAGGAAAAAAAAAGGGGGGAAAAGGGGGGGGGGAAAAAAGGGGCCGGGGGGGAAGGGGGGGGGTGGGGGAAGGGGGGGGGAAGGGGGGGGGGAAAAAGGGGAAAAAAAAAAGGGGGGGGGAAAAAAAGGGGGGGGGAAAAAAAAAAGGAAAAAGGGGGGGGGGAAAAAAAAAGGGGGTTTTTAAAAAAAAAGGGAAAGGGGGGGGGAAGGGGGGGGTTTTTTGGGGGGGGGGGGGGGGAAAGGGGGGGGGGGGGCGGGGAAAAAAAAAGGGGGGGGGGGGGAAAAAAAAAGGGGGGGGGTTTGGGGGGGGGGGGGAAAAACCCCCGGGGGGGGGGGCGGGGGGGGGGGGGAAAAAGGGGGGGGGGGGTTTTTTTTTTTAGGGGGGAAAGGGGCCGGGGGGCCCCCCGGGGGGGAGGGAAAAAGGGGCCCGGGGGGGGGGAAAAAAAACCCCGGGGAAAAAAAAATTTTTTTTTTAAAAAAAAAAAAGTTAAAAGGGGGGGGGGGGGGGTTTTTTTTTTGGGGGGGGGGTTTTAAAAGGGGGGGAAAAAGGGGGAAGGGGGTAAAAAAGGGGGGAAAAACCAAAGGGGGGGTTTTTTTTTTAAAAAAAAAAAGGGGGGGGGAAAGGGGGGAAGGGAACCCCGGGCCCTTTTTTTTTTAAAAGGGGGGGAAAAAAGGGGGGGGGGGGGGGGGAAAAAGGGGGGCCCCCCGGGGGGGGGGGAAAAAAGGGGGGGAAAGGGGGGGGGGGGGGGAGGGGGGGGGGGAAAAAAGGGGGGAAAAATTTTTTTTTAAAAAATTGGGGGAAAAAAGGGGGGAAAAAAGGGGGGGGGGGGGGCCCCCAAAAGGGGGGGGTTTTTTTTTAAGGGGGGGGGGGGGGAAAAAAGGGGAAAAAAAAAAAGGGAAAAAAAAAAAGGGGGAAAAAAAAAAAAAAAAAAAAAAAAAGGGGGGAAAAAAAACAAAGGGGGGGGGGAAAGGGGGAAGGGGGTTTTTTTCCCCCCCCGGGGGGGTTTTTGGGGGGCCCCGGGGGGGGGGGGGGGGGTTTTGGGGGGGGGGGGGGGGGGGGAAAAAAGGGGGGGGGGGGGGAAAAAAAAGGGGGAAAGGGGGGGGGGGGGGCCCCCCCGGGGGGGGCCCCCCGGGGGGGTTTGGGGGAAAAAAAACAAAGGGGGGGGGGGGGGAAAAGGGAAAAAGGGGGGAAAAAAAGGGGGGGGGGGGGGGGGGGAAGGGAAAAAAGGGGGGGGGGGGGGAAGGGGGGTTTGGGGGGTTTAAGGGGAAAGGGGGTTTTTTTGGGGGGGGCCCCCCCCGGTTAAAGGGGGGGGGGGGGGGGGGAGGGGAAAAAGGGGGGGGGAGGGTTTTTTGGGGGGGGGGAAAAAGGGGGGGAAAAAAGGGGGGGGGGGGAAGGAAAGGGGGGGGGAAAAAAAAAAAAAAGGGGGGGGGGGGAAAGGGGAATTGGGGGGGGGCCCCCCCCCGGGGGGGGTTTTGGGGGGGGGGGGGGGGGGTTTTTTGGGGGGGGGGGAAAAAAAGGGGGGGGGGGGGGGGGGGGGCCGGGGGGGGGGGAAAATAGGGGGAAAAGGGGGGGGTTTTTTTTTAAAAAAAAGTTTTTGGGGGGGGGGGGGAAGGGGGGGGAAAAAGGGGGGGGTTTAAAGGGGGAAAAAAAAAAATTTTTTAAAAAGGGGGGGGGGGGGGGGGGGAAAAAAAAATTTTAAAAAAAAGGGGGGGGGGGGCCGGGGGGGCCCAAAAAAAGGGGGGGGGGGGGGGGGAAGGGGAACCAAAAAAGGGGGGGGGGGGGGCCCCCAAAAAAAAGGGGGGGGGGGGGAGAAAAAAGGGGGGGGGGGGGGCCCCCCCCAAAAAAAACCCAAAAAAAAAAAAGGGGGGTTAGGGGGAAAAAAGGGGAAAAAAAGGGGGAAAGGGGGGAAAAAAAAAAAAAAAACCCAAAAAAAAAGGGGGGGGGGGGGGGGGAAAAGGAGGGGGGGGGGGGGGGGGGGCAGGGGGGAAAAAGGGGGGGGAAAAAAAGGGGGCGGGGCCCCCCAGCTAAACTGGGCTCTTTCTCTCTTCCAGCTTGTTAATTGCCACTGGCCGAGTAGCAGACGGCAAGGGTGATCCAAGATGGCTGCCTCCGCTGCTTCGCTTCGTGTTTTTTTGGGTAGGGTGAGTGTGTTTGACGGTCTGGCTCTTCTGAAATAGTGTGTCCGGTGGTGTATAAATGCATGTTCCGAATAAAGGAGAGAATAAAGATACGAATCGTATAGTTTAGAAGAGTGAACAGTGAACATTGAAGGCCACAGGTCCGGATTAGCGATCGCTGCTGCCAGTCGTAACGAAGAGCATGAGTAATGGCAGCCTTCGGTAAGCTTGACAGTGCGTGTTGGGAGGGTGGGTGTGTTTGTCGGGCTCGTTCTCCCCTCCCTGTGGGTCCATTGCCAAAAGAATTAGTGTTCCGAGTAGAGAAATGAACGTAGTTTTTGTCGCGATAGGTTAGAATGTGAACAGTGAACATTAAAGTGGACACGACTTGGGTTAAAGGTCAAAGTAGCGGGCTGAGAAAGAGAAAATTCAAGATGGCGGCCTTCGCTGGCGCCTAGCAACTGTTTGAAAGGAGGGGCCGCGATTTTCGCGCTGTTTTAGATAGGTTTATATGGCTGGAGAATAAAACCGTATATTTCTTTTATAGTAAGTGCCACTGTGTTGTGGTGTGTCTGGCCTGTGATTGGTGGGAGCCTTGTAGTAGAGTTCCGAGTTGTGACGTCACCCTCGGAAAAGAAGAGTCGGGCCGGCCGAAGTAGGCAGCTTAGCCTAGTGGTTTGGGTGGCTGGCGGGCTGGTGGGGAAGGTGGGACAGTCAGGGCAGAGTTACTTCTCTTTGAATGTTGTCTGCTGTGCTGTATGTGTTTGTTATTGATGTTTATGATGATTTTTCTTGATGTTGTTGTTAATATTGTTGTTTATTAAATTTTGTTAAGTGTTGTGCGTGTCTGTCTCTGTGTCTGTCTCTCCCGTATATGTGTATTAAATAAATCTGGGCGACCTTTTTCTGCATTTTCTTAGTTTTTTCAGCAGATTTCAGTTCAATGACAGAGAATAACACTTTGGATGCTGATTTTTTTGTATTAAAAAAATTTTTTTTTGCACTCAAAAATTTTTTTTTCCGCGTGATACTAACTTCCTATCAGTATTTGCAACCCAAAAAAATTTTTTCCCCCCATTTTTTTTCCTATTGTAATTGATTAAAAATGCATTTTGTTCATTTTTTTGTCAATGTCAGGCCAGAAATCAGCCAAAACGTCAACAAATTACATATTTTTTCCACATTTTCTGTCTTTGAGGAGTAAATGTGAATTCTGAAAGTCGCGTTCTGTACCTTGAAACCTATATTTCCCTAAAATGTTGTGATTTCCCAATTTTTTCATCTTTACTGTAAACTCTGAAAAGTGAATTTTGCTTACTTTTCCTTAAGTCTCAGGCCAAAACGTCAACAAAAAAGCAATTTTTTTCCTTGAAAACTGCATTTGGCTCAATATTTAGTCCTTTTTTAATGTGGTTTTGCCTAAATGTGAAGTAAAATGATGAAAAACGTCAAAAAATGTCAATTTTGTCCAGATTTTCAGTCTCTGAGGCCTGTCAGTGTAACCTGAACGTTGTCTGCAGCCTATATTTGTGGTAAGTTTCTCAATTATTTCCAAAAAATGGGCGATATTTATCAAATTTCAAGTATTTTAGTCAATCTCAGGCCAAAATGTCTAATGAAAAGTGTATTTAGCTCAGTTTTCTATGTTTCCTCAGGCCAAAACGTCACCAGAAATGCAATTTTTGTCTGATTTTCAGTCTCTGAGCAGTAATGTGTAATGTAAACGTCAAGTCTGAATGTCCACTGATGCTCCATTTCCCAAAAATTTCCCAAATATTTCCCAAAAATGGGCGGTATTTCCCAAATTTCTTGCATTGAAGTCATTCTCAGGCCAAAATGTCAGTTAAAAATGTGTATTTTGCTCAGTTTACAGTTGTCTCAGGCCAAAACGTCAACACAAATGCAATTTTTTTCCAGATTTCCACTGTCTGAAGCCTGTCTGTGTCACCTGAAACTGGAATCTGGAACTGGAAACCTTGCTTCTGGCCTATGTTGATGGTAAGTTTCCCAAAAATTTCCCAAAAATGGCGCCATTTCCCAATTTTCCTCCTTTTCAGTCAGTCTCAGGCCAAAATGTCAGTGAAAATGCTCCCTGCTCCGACCCAGTTGCTCCGAATCAACAACTCGGAGCAGGCTTGTGCTCCGAGTCGCCAACTCGGAGCAGGTTTGGGCTCCGACTCCAAATTTTTCTGCATTTTACTCAGTCTCAGGCCAAAATGTCAGCTGAAAAGTGCGTTTTGGTCAGTTTTCAGTTGTCTCAGGCCAAAATGTCAATGTAAATGCTCCCTGCTCCGACCCAGTTGCTCCGAGTCGCCAACTCGGAGCAGGCTTGTGCTCCGAGTCGCCAACTCGGAGCAGGATTGGGCTCCGACTCGCCAGCTCGGAGCAGGTTTGGGCTCCGGGTTGAGATTTTGGAGCTGATTTGGGCTCCACACTGGGTCCTTGGAGCGCGCGTTTGAGTTCCAGGCGCCCCCTGGACATGCGGAGCTGGACTTTTGGGGGAACCTAAATGCCCCTGGAGGCGTGCACCTCCTCTACGACCTCAATTTATGCGAATTTGGGGTCATAAAATGGGATTTTTTTTTTTTTTTTTTTTTTTTTTTTTTTTTTCAATTTTGGGCGATTTTGGGGGGTTTTGGGGGGGCCCTTGGGATGTTAACTGATTTCCACCTCCATGCTAAGCCTGCACCTCCTCTACAACCTCAATTTATGCGAATTTTAGGCCCGAAAATGGGCATTTTTTTTTTTTTTTTTTTTTTTTAGGCCATTTTTCATGATTTTTGAGGATTTTTTTTTTTTTTTTTTTTTTTTTAGGCCATTTTGGGCAATTTTCGGGGTTTTTAGGGGGTTGTGATGCATTTTCCATCATTTACCACCATATTGTTCATTTTTATGAAAAAATTCCGGAAAATACGCATTTTAGAGGAATTGGCATTTCTGCAATACTGATTACATAGGGGCCTTGAACAGCATGCAGGGGTGGTTTTTGGCCTCTGGACCGGGTTTTTTCAGCTGGAATTGCTGTTTTACCTGGTTTTCCCATGTTCCCTGATGGGAGAAACCCATTCCAGCCGTTTTTTCCGCGAAAATGCGAAAAAATGCGAATTCGCATTTTTCGCATTTTTCGCGTTCTTTGCGTGTTTTAATGTGTTCTCTATCGATTCCGCATCATTTCCCACCATTTTGGAGGTTCTAAGACCAAAAAGAACCCAAAAAGAACACCTCAGAACCATACAGACATACACCCAGTGTACTGAATCCTTCTTCTCTTCATAGTCTACTAGTGTCAGTTAGTGCCTATATGCTTCATTCTGTGTGTCTGTCTCTCTGTGTGTCTCTGTCTCTCTCTTTATGTGTCTGTCTCTCTCTCTGCCTCTCTCTCTATCTGCCTGCTACCTGAAAACAGTGTAACTGAAGTCATTCCAGTCAAAATCAGTCATTTTCACTCTATTTCTGTCTGTCTCTCTCTCAGAATACCCAGTTAACCCAGGGAGTTGAGGGTGAAACGTAGCACAGATACCCAGTCACTCCTTTCTGTCTTTCAGGGATGCCAGACCAGGGAGCAGAGAAGCAGCCTGCAAAAGGGGGAGCCTGTCTGAGCAGTAGCAGCAGCATGGGAAGCAGTAGAAGCAGCAGAGTCAGTCCCTGGTGACAGGTTCAGAGTGTGTAAAGAGTAGGGAAATAAACAGTAAACCATTATTCCTTTATGTTTTCATTGATTCATTGGTTCATTCATGTGGTGTACATGTGTCTGTCTCTGTCTGTGTCTGTCTCTGATTTTATATGTGTGCCTGTCTGTCTCTATCTTGGATTGAAAGGGAGAAAAGAGGAAGATAAGAAGAGTAATCTGGCTGCTGTTTTCCCTCTCTCTCTCACTCTCTGTCTCTCAGTGTCTGTCTCTCTCTCTCTGTGTCTCTCTGTCTGTCTCTCCCCTGATAGGTGTCAGTGTCTGTGTGTCTCTTTCATTCATTGTTGACTTGAGAAAGACAGAAAAGAGGAAGAAAGGAGGGAAAAGTGCCTCTTGCTGCTCTATACTCTTACTCTCTGTCTCTCTCTCTCTGTCTGTCTCTGTCTCTCTCCCTGTCTGTCTCTCTGTATGCATTGTATGAAAGAGAGACAGAAGAAAGAATACCCAGTCACTCTAGGTAGGTAGGAAGGAGGGGGGAGAGATAAGAAAGGGAGGAAAGATGACAGACCTGTGGTCTGGGCCCAAGTTATAGTCAAGTAGGCTTAGTGTCATACCCTTGCATCACACCACTCAGACTCACTGTCTCTGCCCAGTCTCTGTGTCCAGCTGCCAGTTACCTAGTTAAGCAGCCCAGTGACTCTAGGAAGCATCCTCCTCCTCCCCCTGCCTGCTGATCCCCTGTTACATGAATCCAGGAGACAGTCAGTCTGTCTGCTGCTATTAGGGTTAGGGTTAGAGAGAGAGAGAGAGAGTGGACTTGAGCCAGGCCTTTGATCTAACTGCTGTTACTAGGTAACTGACAGTAAAATAGAGACAGAGTGATGGGGTTTTGGGCCCAGTCACTCAGTTTTCATCAGTTTATCACTTTGCACTCATTTCCAGTGTCAGACATGGTCCCTAAGTCCATTTCTGCCAAAATTGCCAAAGTGTGCCAAAATTTTTTTTGCCAAAACAATGTTTTTCAATGTTTTTATGGTTCCTGGGGTCGTTTGCTATCAATTAAAGCCATTTTCAGCAAGTGTTCCAAAAGTGTTCCAAACGTGTTCTCGGTCCGTAACGCGTTCTCTGACCATTTTTAGGTGTCCTGAATGGTTTGCCATCGATTTCCATCGATTTTAAGCAAAAGTGACATGTGTTCCAAACTGTCAAAATCCGCCATTTTGATGACAGATCATGCCATTTCCCTCCGTTTGGACGCCATTCCCCCCCTCTGCCACCCCCCTGTCCCCCAAACTGAAAAAACAAGGTGGGGTTAGGGTTAGGACACATAGGGAACAGCAGCAGCACATAGTAGACTAACAAGGTGCCGCTCTAGATCTCCACCTGATTAACATATTTAAGTTATGTGCATGCACGTGGCCCCACAGCAGCGGCGGCGGCGGTTGCAGAACCGGGCAGAGGCAGTCAGTGCAAGCTAGCAAGAAGAAGAAGAAGCAGCAGCAGCCTCCTCCTCCTCCTCCTTCTCCTCCTCCTGCTACCGCTACAGCTACAGCTACAGGGACTACGGCGAGGGCTACCTACTACGACTACGACTACTAACGGCCGCGAATGCAAGGTGGGTAGGTGAGAGAGGTAGTCTGGGGTTCAATCCCCCAGGTTAGGTTAGGTATAGGTTAGGTAGGTAGGTAGACTCAGCTTTACTTTACTAGTAGTAGTAGATGCTCAGGGCTGCCGCCGCTGCTGCCCAGACGGTGCGTGACGTCATTTCTTTTCTCTCTTTGCAACAAAATGTTGTACTTTCAATTGACAAGAAGCTAAACACGGTACATAGGACAAAGAAGGAGAGGCAGAAAATGGTGCGTCTTAAGCTTACATGGGCTCAAAGAAGGGAGAAGAGGCAGAGCACCACTACCCTGGAAGAAAGGGTGGCGGTGAAGAGCCGGTAAGAGATAGAGCGATACGACTTGATGCGACCGAGGCGCGAAGGACGCCTCTCCTCGATGGTGTCCAAAAACTCGGGTCGCACTTTGAAAGAAAGAAAGGAAAAAAAGGAAAGGAAGGAAAGAAGAAGAAAGAAAAGAGAAATGGACTGTACTCAAAAAAAGAGCTTCAGACTTGTTTTTTGGGGGAGGAGGAGGGGGTTTGGTTGGTTGGTGGGTTGGTTGTGAGGTGAGTGACTTGACTCTAGCTTTAGGAGGAGGAGGGGAGCAGGGCAGGGCAGGGTCTGCAATAAGGCTGTAAGGCAAGTACTAGCAGCAGCAGCAGCAAAGCAGCTCTAGCAGCAAAGCCAAGCAGCTAGCAGCTAGCAGCTAGTAGCAAAAGGGCCCTGTGTTGTGGCTGCTGGGGGGGGTAGTCTGTCCTAGGAGGTGGGTGTGTGAGGTGTCCGGGGACGGAGGAAAGAAGGGGCTGTCCCCCCGTGTCTGTTAGGAAGGGGTGAGGGAAGAAAGGAGCGCAGCAGCGTGGATGAATAAAGAAAAAAAGGAAGACAGACTGACATTGAAGAAGAAAGAGAGAAATAAAGAAGAGACTGGGGGTTGGGTGGGGGGGTCAGGTAAATCTGGTATTTATAGCTTCGGTCTGTCTCGAGTGAGAGTGATGGAAATAAACGGCAGATGATGGAGGAAAGAAAGGGCTTTCGAACGGTATGTAACGGAACGTGATCGGATAATAAACAACGATAACGACGAATATTGAAAAATAAGAACTTTGAGTAATAAAAGGAAAAGCGGAGCTGGGGTAGAGTGACCCTGACCCCTCCTCTCT
>JASPKP010009543.1:0-10236 GCA_030674155.1 Stramonita haemastoma
CAGCATTCCGCCCAAAAATTTCTGCGCGAAAAAGCGGCTGACCTCCCCCCAACCACGAGGCCTGGCTGGCTGACATCATTTAACACCCCGCGTCCCAAAATGTATGGAACCCGGGCAGTTTTTTGGAGCCTTTTCCGGGGAAGGGCCCTTTCTTGGCAAAGGGGAGTGAGTGAGGTTTGTGTGCTCTTTTGTGGTTCCCGGGGGGTTTTGAGGTAATGGGCCTGCCTAGTTGAAAAACGGGAAAAATTTTGGGTTGGGAAAAATTTTGTGTTTTGGTGTGTGTGTGGGGTTTGTAGTGTGTGTGTGTGTGTGTGGGTGTGTGTGTGTTTTGGTGATGTGTGTGTGTGGGGGTGTGTGTGTGTGTTGTGGTGGTTTTTGAATTTTGGAAAAGGGGATTGTGCCTGTTGTGGATCGGTGGGGTTTAAAGGGGAATGCGGGGCCCGCTTTTTTAAAACGAAAAGTTGGGGTTTTATTTTATTTTATTTTTTTTTAAAAAAATTTTTTATATCGAGGGTAAAGGGGAAAAAGCACTTATTTTGGGTTTTTTTTATCCATTCCCGTGTGGGTTTTAAAGTGTTGTGCGTGGGGTGTTTTAAATAGTAGTAGGGTTGTAGTCTTCAGTTTAAAAGTCTTTTCCCTTTAAGTTATACCAGGAAAGGGGCGCCGTGTTTATGTGTGTTGTGGGGTGTGTGTGTGTGTGGTGTGGGGTGTGTGTGTGTGTGGGGGTGGGATGTATGTTTGTTGTAAGGTGAGTGAGTTGGGCTTGCTGTGGATTTGGGTTGGGGTTTTGGGGGTAATGTTTGGGGTGCCCTTTAGCGTGAAAAGTTTTGGGGGGTTGAAAAGGTGTGGGGTGTGTGTGCGTGGGTTGCGTGCGTTTTCATGGGATGCATGTGTGTGTAAACTTGTGTTTGTGTGTGAGTCCTTTTAATTTCTACATTTCAATGGGTTTTGTGATGCTTTTCTTTCATTCGTTTGTCTTTCTGAAGCTTTTTTTTCCCCCCCCCTACCTCACAGTTTTTAACACCTTTATCTGTTTAATTCGCACCCGGTGATGGCTGTGGGACTGTTCCTTGAAACGACCACCCGGAAGGCATCAACATCTACAAGATTTGGGCTCCCAAGAAACCCCTCAAAAACAATTTCCCCCGGATCGATAAGATTCTCAAGGTTAAATTGGTCTGAAATCCTTTTTCAATCTCAAAACCTGGGGAGAAGAAAGGGCTTGGGGTTTTGGAAAAAAGTTACTTTTGATAGCCTTGTCCCAGTAGACTGAAATTGAAAATTTTTAAAAAAATGTTGATTGTTTTTTTTTAGTGCAGAATCTTTTTTTTTAAAGGGGCAGGGAAAATATATTAATTTTGGGTTTTTTAAAAAAACCCCAAAATTTTTTGTTGTTTGTTTTTAAAAAAGAAGCTTCAAAAAAACTTGAGTAAAAAGATTTTATTAAAAAATTTCTTCTGGGTTTAAAAACACAGATTTTAGGGGTGTTTAAATAGGCAGTAAGTTTATCAGGGGCCTGCTGGTGAAGGGAAAGTCTATTTCCATGCAAATTTTTTTTAAAGTTTTTATCATGAAGGAAGGGGAAAAAAGTTAAAAAAATTTCGACCCCCCCTAAATCCTTTCAATAAAAAACCCAGGTTTTTTTTTTTTCAGTAGTTTCGCAGGGAAATCAGAAAATTTAAATTTAAAGGTTTTTAAGGAGAAGGGCTCACGATGGGGTTTTCATTTTGGGATGAATTCCCCTTTTTTTTCGGGGATGGGATGAATTTTTTTTTCTTCCTCTTTTGGGTTTCCTTAGCGGGGTTCCAAGATTCCCCAACATGAGTTTTTTTGTAAGCGACCCTTCCCCTTTTTCCCCCTCCCAACCCCCCCCTTTTAGGTAAAACCACATTCCCAAATTCAGGGATAGGTGGGGTGAATGGGACAGTGTGCATATTTGGCAAAAAACCCCGAGACTTTTTTTAACTTTTGGGAAAAATGCAAAAAGGGGAAAAAGAAAAACAAAAACTGAAGTTTAAAACTTTTATTTCTTGGCCCCATTTCAGTTTAAAGGGAATTTGGGGACGCTCCTCCCACCCCTTAAAAAGGGGGTCGCATTTGCACCCGAGGTCAATTTTTTTGTTATTGACATGCTTTATTTCTGGGGGATAAAATAAGCTATACAATTTCAAAAAAACAGATTGAAAAATCTGACAAATTCTATCAAAAAATTATTACAACTTTTAAATGGTAGACTGCAGGAAAAGACAAAATGAGAAATTGGGAAAGGGTTTAAAACATCCTAATTAAAGGTTTTTCCCGTTGTGAAGGGTTTTTATTTGTAAAAGACATTTTAAAAGGGAAAAAGGGAAAAAAAAAAGGGCCTTGATATTTTACAAAAAGGTTAGAAAAAAGGATAAAAATTTCAAAAATCAATCAAAATTTCAAAAAATTTCAACTTGGGCCCCCCCCCAGGGGCCCGAAATGGGTTTATACGAAAAAGTGGGGGCAGGTACTTAAAAAGAAAACATTTCCCTGATGGAGCGTCCATTTATCCCTTAATTTTTTACAGGAAGCTGGGCGTGCCTCCCCCTTGTATGGAGGGCAAAGCAGATTGCCCCCCTACCAGTTTCAACAAACAGACCCCCCAAAACAAAAGGGGGGGGGGGGGGGCATCCAAGGGGGGCCCCCATTGGGGAATCCACTCGGGCCAAAACCCCCCGTCCCAACTGTTGGGACAGTCGGGATCCCAATCCCCGCGTGACCAATGCGTTCATCAGTCAGCTGGCCAAAAAGTCAAATAACGAGGTTTGTTTTAGTGGTTAATTTTGGTTTTTGTAGTGTGATGTAGCTGGGGGTAAAAGTGTGGGGTTTTTGTGTGTGTGTGTGTGTGTGGTGTGTGGGGTTGGGGTTGTGTGTGGGTGTGTGGGGTTGTGCATCCCCCCAAACATGGGAAAAACTGTACTCCCCTTTTTTGCAATTAAAAAATTTGTTTTGCTCAACATATAACCACTGTTTCTTTTTTTAAAGGTTTTTAAAACAAATCAAATCAAAATCAAAATTTAAAATTTTATTTCCAGATGGTACATTTTAAAAAAAGCATTTAAAATTTGGGTTTTTTTCCCTCAAACCCCTCTATCCTATAAAAATAGTAAAATGAAAAAAAAAATTAAAAAAGGGGGAAAAAAACCCCAACACCCCAAAAAAAAAAGGGAACAAAAAAAATCAGCAAAAATTAATCAACAAATGATTTCAACTAAAAATTTAAAAATTTTAATATGCCAAAAGATTTTAAAAGCCCAAAACAATTAACAAACCCAAAAAAAACCAAGAAAAAAAAAACCCACTTTAAAAGTCAAAATTTTTGTTCCCCGGGTGTTTTTCAGCTGACGACGATGGGGGGGAGAAAAATCCCCAGCGACAAGGGGAAAAAAGGAACTGGCAACCCTGGCTTTTTGGGCGGGTTTGGGAGCTGCTGTCTGCCTGGGCACAGCAAGTGAAGGAAACTGGTTTTAGTTGATTCATGCACACACAAAGAACAAAACCTTGCACGGGGCACCTTTCAGCATGGGACTCACCCCACTTACTTTACTCACTTTCCCCTCAAATCCCTCCCCTGACACTCACCAATTCTCCCCAGGTTTTGGGCACCCACGGCAAAGACGCAAAGGCCACGGGGACCCACGGGCCCCACCCACATTTAACAACCACAAACCCCAAAGCACGGGGAGCGAAAAAACACACACACACACACAAAAAACACACCACACACACCAAAACACACACCACCACACAACCCAACCCCGAAAAGCACAGATTTAGGCAGAACAGAATTTTTTGGGTGTATAAAGGGGTGTTGTCCAAGATTCAAATAAATAAAAAATGTGCCACCCAAAAGCAAAAACAGTTTTTAAATTTTAATTTTGGGTTTGGGGGGCCCCGGGAAAAGCCCAGGCTTTTGAGGGGATTCACTCCGTTATCTAAATTTGGCCCAGGGGGCCAGGGGTCCCCTGATGTGGGGCCTTTTTTTAGTTAAATTTTTCCCCCGGAATTTTAAAATCATTAAAAAGAAAAATTCCCCTCCCCCCAAAAGTCATTCTGATGAAAGTATAAGCCCCCGTGGGGGTAAAAGCATTTCCCAAAAAGTCCTGTGCACAAAAAATTTAAAAAAAAAAATTTTTGGGCCCTTTTTGGAAGAGTCATCCGGTAGGAAAAGGGTGACAAAAAAAAAAGCCCTTTCTTTAAAAATTTTTTTTTTGGGAAAGGGGGAAAAACATTTTGCTTTTTTAGCTTGGGAACTATATGAAAACGGGTATTTAGTCTTGTGGGGTGGAGGGATGTAGAACTGTATAAATTTTGTGTTTGGTGATTTTTCCCGAAAAAAAAGTTCTGTTTTTTTTTGGGGAAATTTTCTTTTCCATTTTGCCCTCTCAGTCGTATACATTATGCCTGGGAAAAACGTTTACAAAAATTTTTCTTTACAGGGCAAATAAAAATGATGTGGGTGGATTTCCTCAGCCCAAAATGGTTTTAAGGCTGGGTTTTTTTCTTCCAAAACCCAAAGGGTCCATGAAAATCGGGTGTTTTAATCTCAGCAGTGTCTGGTAAATTAAGGGGGGGGGATATTTAAAGAAACTCCCTTCATTAAAATTTCACTTGCCCCAAGATTAAGGAAAGCATGTTTTAAGATCCCCAAAAATTTTAAAGTTTTGTGTTTTGGTGAAAAATTTGTAAACCCTGAACATTTCCCAAGGGGATGCCCCCCCCCGAAGTTGGAAAAGCAGCTACCTTTATGGTTTGGGGAAAAATGGGAACAAAACCCCAGAATCCCCACCAAAATTGGGGAAACCCCAGAAATGTTTCTGAAGAATTTAAAAGAAATTAAAAAAAAGATGATTGTGGATGTGTTCCCGTTGGTTTCAGCATTCCTGGAAGTTGGGGTGGGAACCCCCTGTTTGGGGGTGGCCCCAAAAAAAGACTGTCCCAGAAAAAACAGGAAAACCTTTTGAGGGGGGTGAGTGATGGCCAGGGGAATGAAACCCGGTTTCTGTTTTGGATGAACGCATTTTGTCCCTCTTCTGTTTTTTAAAATCTTTTATTTTATTTCTAAGTCCGTCTATGTTTCTAATGTGATTAATTTCAAATTTTTTCATTTATCCTGCAAAAAAGCTGGGTTTTAAATCCAAACCCCAATAAAGGGTTAACTTTTACCTTTCCATGTTATAAAAAGGGAAAAGTAAAAAAACCCAAAATTTTTTTTTCCTTCCTGGTCCCCCTTCCTTTTCCCCCCCCCATGGGGAAGTTGGAAGGGGGCCAGGCTGGGGGCCTAATTAAGGGTTTATTTTAAACTAGAAAAAAATTTTTTAAATTTAAATTCCCAATTTTCGTAAAGGTTAATTTTGCGGGTTTAATTTACAACCCGAAAAGTTTTTCTGGGTTTCAAAGGGAAACACGCTACCACTACCAAACAGTGAAAAAAAAGTTTGCACTGGTGGGAAAGGGTGATTTTTCCCCTGAATTTAAAGGGCTAAAAAAATCCTCATGTCTCGGGATGGAGGGCGGCTTTCATGGACGCCAAATTCCGGGCCATTGGTCTACCTGCCCGTTGCAGGGGGCTTTTTTCAAAAACTTTCTGAGGGGGGACCCCCCCGCAAGGCCGCAAGAAAAAAAAGCGAAAATTTTTTCGGAAAAGGTTTGTAATTTTTTTTTTTTTTTTTTTTCTGGGGTTTTTTTTCTTTTTGGTCTTGAAATTGTTGTGGGGTTTTTTTTTTTAGTAGGGGGGGGAAGAGGTAGGGGGTTTTCAAAAAAATATTCCCATGTGTAACTGGTTTTAATGTTCTATAGAACATAAATTTAAAAAAAAAACATTTAGAGTTAAATTTTAATCGTTTTTGGGGGAAAGGGTTTTTTTTTTTCTGCCAAATTAAAGGGGGTTTTAGTTTTTGAGTTTTTAGATTTTTAAATTTTAGCCTTTGAGGAGTTATTGATTTAGGGACTGGGGAAATTTTGAAAAGGGAGGGGAACTTTTCCCCCCAACGTAGGTTTAGCCAGCCAGGTTGCAAAATTCCCCTTAAAAACAGGCCCTTGTTTTCCCCCCTTCTGGGGGAAAGGAAGGGTTTAAAAGGGTTAAAAGTCACTTTTTGTTTGGGGGGGGGTTGGGGGGGGGGGGGGGGGGGGGGGGGGGGGGGGGGGGGGGCCGGGGGGGGGGGGGGAAGGGGGGGGGGGGGGGGGGGGGGGGGAAGGGGGAAAAGGGGGGCAAGGGGAGGGGTGGAAGGGTTTTCAAAAAAACTAGAGAAAAAAAAAAGATTTTCAAGGGAATTTTTTCATGGGCATTCAAGGGAATTTTCCCGAGTTGGGGCTTTTATATGTATTATTATTTTTTAAATTTCATAAAAATCATTTTATGTACCTATATGGGGCCTTGGTACTTAAAGGGGGGCATGTTAGTATTTAACAAGCTTTTCCCCTTTGGCCCAACCCCTAAAAATATAAAAAAACACCCAAGTTTTGGGAAAAAAGCAGTTTCCTTTTAAGGTGGGCAAAAAAAAAACACATACGGGGAAAAAACTCACTGAGGTAACCCCTTTGGGCTGTAAACTGAGGGGAAAGAGGGGGGGGGGAAAAAAAAAAAAAAAAAGGGAAAACAAGAAGAAAAGGGTGCAGAAACACCGGGTCAAAGAAAGCTTCTGCAAGTCTCCCAAACTCCCTTTAGTTTCTTTGTTAACGATACAAACACAGTGAATTTTGGCTGGGTTCTTGGGTTCTTTTCGATTCGAGGGCACGGCGCTGTGGTAAAAACCCAAGGCCAGGGGGCCCCCAGATGGCCCTGCCTTTTCAGGGCCCAAAAAGGAAACCAGGGGAGGGGTTCCCCCATCAAGGGTGCCCTCCAGAAGGAAAACGCCCGACCCTCCTCCAAAAACAGGTAATCCCTTTAATGTTGGAGGGAATGGGGGGGGGGGGGGGGGGGGGGGGGCCCGGTGCATTTTGTCCAATCTTGGGTGGTTTATTTTAAAAAAAAAATTCCCGCCCCTTTCTCTTTCTTCCCGTTTTATGAGAAAATGGAACTGGGAAAATCAAAGTTCTTTGGGTCGAGACAATAAACCCAAAGGGCCCCCTTTTGTGAAAAAGTGTGGGGAAAAACATCTTGGGGGGCCAAAGGGTTAAAAACGTTTCCTTTTTTTCCGGGTTTTGGTGAGTTTGGAAAGGGGATGGTTTTTTTTGGGGTAGGGCCTGGATGACAGAATTGTACATAAAGGGGGCAAATTAAAGGGGTCATGTTTTTAAAACCCAACCCCATGGGGCATGCATTACAAATTTTTTGCATTGTAAAAGGGATTATATTAAAATTTTCTGAATCAGTTTCATTTCCTTACATTTTGTTTTTATTTTCGGGTTTCAATTCCCTTTTTTGGGGAGGGTGAAACATTGAGGGCATGAAAAGCTACAAAAAAAATTACATTTCCCCTTCATTACAATATCATTATTTTCACATGTCATTAAATGTTTTAAAACCTGGTGGGGAAAGGGGGAAGGGGGAATTCCTTACAAAACAATACAACCCCATTATATCAAAATCAACCCTTACCCTTAAAGTTTTTGTTTAATTTTTACTGGCCCCCTTTTTCCCTTTGGGGCGGGACGGGATGCTGGAGTCTCTGGAAAGGGGGATGAAAAGGGGCCGAGGAAGGAGATGGACCCCCCGCCACCTGGCCCACATCGAGGACTTCCCCCCGCCCCTTTCCTTTTTTCCCGGCACTTTCCCTTTATCAACTTCCCAAAAAGTCATCCACCTCGCCTTTATTTTTCATCGAAGTTTAATTTTTTTTTGTTTAACCCAAAATTTTTTGGGGACAAACCCCCCCTTTTAGTGTCAGCAGTCATTGACAATTCCCCGGGGGAAATTTTTTGTATAAACTGAAAATTTTGAATTTTTTGTGGAAAAAAATAAAAAGTTGGTTTTTGGTTTTGCTTTTTTTTGTTCTATAGGTTGAAGCTAGGGCTTTTGATTTGTTTTTTTGCAAGTATGGGCTAAAAAATAAATTCCGTCTTCTTTTTTCTTTTCCCTTCTTTTTTCTTTTTTTTTCTTCTTCTTCTTCTTCTTCCCTTTTTTCATTATTATTATTATTTTTTATTTTATTTAAATTTTTATTTATTTTTATTTTTTGTTATTGGGGGTTTGGGGTTGGGGGGGGGGGGTGGGTTTGGGGGGGGGGGGGGGGGGGGGTTGTTGGGGGGGGTTTATTGTTGGTTGGGGGGTTTGGGTTTTTGATTTTTGTTGTTGGGTTTTTGTTTATTGGGTTTTTATTGGGGGTTGGGGTGATTTCTGTTGGGAAAAGGGAAATTGTTCAACTGCCTGTGATCTCTCTCAGCTTGGGGTTCAGAGAATTCTTTTTGGAAAATGAACCCTTGGGGGGCCCCGTATCCAGGTGAGATATGTGGCATTTTGGGTGGTTAGGGTACGTTTTGGGGGTGGTGTGTGTGGAGGTGGGGGGGGGAAAGGGATTAAAAGGGGAAAAGGGGGGGTTTTGTTGGGTTTTTGTGTGGTGTGAGTGTGATATAATGAGTGTGTTTTATGTGTGAGTTGGGGCGATGGGGGTGTGTGTGTGTGTGTTTTTTGGTGTGGGTTTTCAATGGGCACTTTTTTTGTGTGGTTTTGCAAAAAATGCTTGCGTACATGCTCTCTTCATTTTAATGTCTTCTCGGCTTTTTATGAAAATTTGGTCCCCAAAAGGGGAAAAAAAAAAAAATAATTGTCTAAATCCTTTTTAAATTAAACACCTTATGTGTGCGTATGTGTTTGGGTTTTATTTGTTTGTGTATGTGGTTTTTGGGGGCACATGTTTGCGACGCGGGTGGGTTTTGTGGGTGTTGTGTAGGGGTTTTTGGTTATGTGGTTGTGGTGGGTGTTTTGGGGTGTGTGGGGTGTGTTTTGTGTGTGTTTGTCGTGGGGCCGCTGTGTGGGGTGTGGGATGTTTTTTGTGGGGTGTATATGTGTGGGGGTTGGGTGTGTTTGTTGGTTTTGGGTGTGGTGTGTGTGCGGGGGCATGCGCAATTGATTTTATGTTTCAATATTTTTTGTGTGGGATATTCTTTTTTCAATGTCTGTAGCCGCAAATGACTGTATGTGTGTTTCATTTCCCCCCTCGATTTTGTCCCTGCCCTTTGGGTTTCTTCCCGCTGACCAAAATTCTTTGGGGACCAAAAGGAGGGCCTTCCAAAGATGGAAATAAGGGCCTCTCCCCTTTTCTTTTTCACAAAAATTTTTGGGGGGTTGTTTTTTTTTTTTTTTGGGAGAAAAAAACCAAATTGTTATTATTTATTTTTTCTGTAAATAAATTGGGGGGTTTTTTTTTTTTTGAGAATGCAAAGTTTTTTTTTTTTGTCATGTTGGGGGAAAAAACCAATTTTTTTTATTTTTTATCTTATTTGTTAGTAATTTTTTTTAAAAAATTTTTTTATTGAAGAAAAACAAGTTTTTTTATTTAAAAAGAAAAAATTCTTGGTTGTTGGTTTACCTTGTTTAAACACAAAGTTTGTTTTTATTTTTATTTAATTTTTTCTTTTAAAAATTGAGAAAAAAATTTGGGAAAAAGGGACTCGTTTTGTTTTTCATCCAGTTTCCCCCTGTGTATTTCCAATTTTTTTAAAACTTTGTCATTGGAGTGGAGTCCCATAATGTAAACTTTCCGGGGGGAAAAAAATTTTTAAAATTTAAACGGGGGAAAAACGAACCGGGTTATCAAATTGCGACCCGGGGAAAGTTTTAAAAACCAAAAATTGGCTAACCTTGGGGTTTTCATTTCCCTTTTTTTTTGGGTTGGGAAAAATTTAAAGGGGGACTTTAAACCAAATTTGGCTGGATTTAAATATTGAACAAAAAAAATTTTTTTAATCCTTCCCCCCCCAACCCCCTCCCCCCTTTTTCCCCCTTTCCCAAAAAAAAACCCCCCCCCAAACCCAACACTTTTATCCAAACTGAGTAAGGAAAAAATACAAAAAAATTTACAAAAGTCAAACTTTAGTCAATTTTTTTTCTTTTGACAAATATTGAGACCCATTAAATTTTCAGTTTTTCAATTTAATCATGTTTGAACCCGAGGGGTTTTCCCAATCTTATCCACTACAACCCCCAAGTGGTTTGGTTTTGGGGGGCAGTCTTTTCAAATTGAGGTTAAAAGGAGATCCTTGGGGGTGCAAGATAAAATTTTTATTTCACTTTAAAAATTCCCATGTCGTTTTTTGGGGAAAATTTCTGTT
>JASPKP010009544.1:0-10235 GCA_030674155.1 Stramonita haemastoma
CAGAAATCAAGCCTCAGTTTGGCTCACACACAATGTGCCATCAGTGAAGTTAGCAAAGGCTTTTACGACTCAAATATGACTGACTCTCTCAGCAAATGAGCAGTTTTCAAAGTCAAGCAGACAAAATACCAGTGCAGTGAATCGCTTTCCCTGAAATTACAGGTTAATATGCTGTGCCAATGTGGCTGCTATTTGGGGATCAGCTTCATGCCAGGTTTTGATTTGGAGGAAAATGGCCTTGATGCCGTGCGTTAATCCTGCTCCATGCCATGTTTGCAGCATCACAGACAATGTCCCAATAATGAAAAGCTTGTTCAGTGATAACTTGGCTTCTGCCATCAAAGATGTGAAGGAACTGGTCTGCATTGGTTTGTGAATCAGTTTGGTCTGCCAATGGGCAGACAAGGTGGAGCTTGGTCTTTCCAAAATACTTTTAGGTGGCAAGAAAAGACATCTTTAGAGTCACAGAAGCACCACAAACCAATGTGGCAAAACCTACAATGCCAGTTTGACTGCTCTTAGTTTGGCAGTGGATGTGAAAAAGGACAGTCATATAAGAACTACAGCCAGTATCCAGGTGAGATCAATGCACTTTTTACTCCCTTAAATAACTGACAATCCGGAAATTGAGGAAGATGCACTGCAAGCAGGTTAATAGAAACATGTTGCAGAAGTATGGAAATATCATACACGAAATCCAAATATAGTCAGCTTGATAAAAGGAACAAATATTCAATTTGACTGCTCTTACATAGAACTATCATCACTACTCAGTTTGAGTGATCTTAAGTAGAACTACCGCACTATTCAGTTTGAGTGCTCTTAAGTACAACTATGAGCACTATTTAGTTTGCATACCTTACGTAAAACTATCAGCAGTAATAAGTTTAAATGCTCTTAAGTACAACTATCAGCACTATCACATCGTCAGTTGAGCCTGAAAGTTCAGTAGTGTTTAACTGTTGGTGGTCAAAGGGGCTGGAGTTCCAGGGGAGAATGATTGCAATAGAGGTGTGGGCAGTAGAGATTACCCAGTGTGTACCCACTGGCACCTTTCTGATCTAGCCCCTTGGTGTGAGAAGAGCATGCTACAGCTGTCAGTCTCCTAATAAGCATAGCCTCTCTTATCCCAAGACTTGTGCACAACCATGTGGCTGCATCCTTCCCATGTTGACCATTGTGACCAGGTAGCTTGTGCACACAGAAAAGAATGCAACTTACCTAGACGAATCTAACATCAATAAAATAGCCTAGACAAGGAAAGTTCTTATGCAAAAGCTTTAAAGGAGGAAACCTGACCCCCTTAACACGTGAGATGCATGCCCATTGGTGTGTGAATATACTTTGGCGTCCACAAACGAGCCCCTAGGTATGAGTTAATTACCAAAAGGACCGACCCATCAGTGGTGGATGAGGTGAAAGACGAGAACCTGTCTCCCAATGGCTGTGAGGCCAGAGGAGGATGACCTTGAGGGTAGGTTAATAGATTAAATTCTGAAACTCTGTGAAAGCAACCTGTTTAAGAGAACAACGACTCCGATGTAAAAACATTCCAAAGTTGAATGTGAATGGCCTGACTTGTCAGGCACTTAATGGCAGTGCAACATATTGTTGTTCAGAGTGCTTTAGTAGAATGCTGAGGGAATTGCAAAGAAGATCTCCTTTCCTGAAATGCATCACAATGGAGATATTGACATTGCTTGTATCCAAGAGACACATCTCACTGAGAACCCCCATTTCACTGTCAGAGGTTACCTAGCATAGCGTGATGACAGAGGGGAGAGACATAAGGAAGGGATGGAAATCATCGGAGTGGACATTACAGTGGACGAAAAGCCGATCAGAATCTACAATGTCTATTTCCCCCAAGATCTACACCTTTCACTGCACACCCTGGATATTCTTAAGGATGGCTGTCTGACTGCTGGTGACTTCAATTGTCACTCCCACAGCTGGGGGTACGAAGAAACTGATGCAAGAGGGGAACAGGTGGAAGACTGGCAAATTGACCAACAGCTTCACTTGTTCAACAGCCCAGATGACCCACCAACCCTCTACCCTCACAAGTGGCTGATGTCAACAACACCAGACTTCGCCTTTGCTGCCAACAACCTGCAAGCATGTACTGAGACAATTGTGCTTGACCAGTTGGCAGGTGGCAATCACAAACCTGTGAAAATGTCCTTCCACCTCTACCACCAACTATGGGACCTTACAAATGCAGTGAAAGATGAAAGATCTTCAACAGCTTCCATAGTCTTAGAAGTTAATGATGAAGTCCTCAATAGCAAACAGGCTGCTGAACACCTCATCAACACCTTTAAGGAGATCAGCAACATCAAGATCCCAAAGGACAGAGAGAAAGAAGTACTGAAAGAACAGGAGAGGGACAGGAACGCAGATTCAGGGGAAGAAATCATGAGAGAAATTTACCAAGAAAGAACTTGAAAAAGGAATCAAACAGCAGACAACAGAGGCAACAGAAATATATAGAAAAAGAAGCTGATCCTGTTTTCAACATCACATGTTTTTTCAGTGTCGAAAAATGGCAATTTTCAACAAACTGGCACACAAGACAATACAACACACAGCATGGCACAGACCATGGAGTGCTGTGATGTAACACTTTGAAGGAATCTGCAACTTCCAGGTGTTACTGACATCAGCAGTGTATCTCTCAAGCTGCCTGACATGGACATTGTCACGATCATTGAAAACACGATGGCAGGATTCCACATGGGTGTTGTCAGACATTACGCTGCGTCTCTGCCTCTCTACAGATAGGTCAGTGGTCAGACAATTAGAAAACAACTACAGAAACAAATCTTTCCAAAGGTATTTGTATTTTGTACCACATTATGTCACAGCAGATTTCTCTGCGTGAAATTCGGCCTGCTCTCCCAGGGGAGAGCGCGTCGCCACAAGTGCAGCGCCTACCCATTTTTTTTTCTTTTTCCTGTCTGCAATTGTATTTGATTCCCTATCAGGAAGGAAGGTGGCAGGATGGTTAAGATGTTCGCCTGCCAATATGTAAACCGTGAGTTTCTGGGTTCGTACCTAGCCTCGACCTTTCTTCCCAGTTTGACGAAAAAATCGAACTGAGTGATGTGTAACACACGGGACCTCGATTTATAGTCTCATCCGAAAGACTAGCTCCCAGACCACCACTCAGGGTCTAAGGGATGGGCAACAAGTTTTGGGCCCAACGGGGTACGAACCACCGCACACTTTGACCCGGACTTTTTGCTTTTTAGGCAAGGCGCGTTACCACCTAGACCACTATCAAGGTGGCTGTGTACCAATCAAAAAATAGAGATGCACATACTGGTTCCTTAGGCAAAAGCAAAACAGTATGCTGCCAGAGGATCTGTTCAAGCTGTCCAAACTTGAAAAGAGAAAGCCAATGTGGCTACACACCACGGGGAGGCCAGAGCACGTGTGGAAGAACGACAAGCTCTCTGTGGCCTGATCCACCTCTACAATGGCTAATGACGTCTGCTGTAACACATAACCAGGATGTTTTAGTGACACTCTGACTCTATGAGAATAGCGAATGTTTCACAGTGGATTGTAGATGTTAAGAAAAACAATGCCGTGGATTCTATGTCACTGAAATCACATTGCCAGTGACATCGTTTTGTCATGATGCAGTGTCTAAAGGCGTAATAGTTGTAATGGCAGTAAACATTATTCATCTCTCTCTCTCTCTCTCTCTCTCTCTCTCTCTCTCTCTCTCTCTCTCTCTCTCTCTCTCTCTCTCTCTCTCTCTCTCTCTCTCTCTCTCTCAAGAATAAGTTTCATTGTCTTAATTTTAATGCAAAATAACTTATATATCACAACTGTAGTGTGGGTTTTTATTGTTCAATTACAATCAGAGATTGTTAGTAATGATAGTACCGGTTAATTGAAATTTGAATACAGTTTATATCTGCAATGTACTGTGAACTCTCTCTCTCTCTCTCTCTCTCTCTCTCTCTCTCTCTCTCTCTCTCTCTCTCTCTCTCTCTCTCTCTCTCTCTCTCTCTCTCTCTCTCTCTCTCTCTCTCTTCTAGGCGATACATTCCTCTTGTGTTATACAATTTTCGTCAAATTGAAGCCATATATTTACCTTAGCATGAAGCCTATTAATTACGTGCACGAGAACCTCTGTGTGTGTGTGTGTGTGTGTGTGTGTGTGTGTGTGTGTGTGTGTGTGTGTGTGTGTGTGTGTGTGTGTGTGTCTGTGTGTCTGTGTGTCTGTGTGTCTGTGTCTGTGTGTCTGTCTGTGTGCGTGTGTGAGTCTGTGTGTGTGTTTGTGTGTGTGTGTGTGTGTGTGTGTGTGTGTGTGTGTGTGTGGTGTGTGTTGTGTGTGAATAATATGCTTTTAATGTATGAATTATATGCTTTTTTAAAATTCTGGAACATATCTTTCTATAATTTGTCATTGGTAGAACTTTCCCAAAATGAAGATATTGGTTAAGTTCTTTTTGTTTTCCCCCCTTCTATTAACAAAATATTATGATCTCCAGGCCTATGACTACCTTTGTTGTCAGATGATGGTTGGATAATGTACCCAGTAGATAACTTGTTATGTTTTATTTACTACTTTTTGTTTGTTTTTCTTTTATGTACTACTTACTTATTATTGGTTTTTCTGGTTTCATTTTGTTTTTGTTTTCTATTATAATGGTCACTTGATTGTTTATTATTAATTTTAGTTCAATGTATTTGTGCCTTTGTTTTTTCTATTATTATCTTCTGTCCTTCCATTTTGTCTTCTGTTTATGACCGTTTTTTGTTGTCTTGGTCTTGATATTTTGTTTATTATTGTTGTTAGTTGGAGGTTTTTCTTAAATTAATGTAATCCCTGATTAGGGTGGAGACTGGATGTAAAAAGCACATGAGTGCTTATTCATTATCCTCGAAATAAAATAATTTGATTTGGTTTGATTTGATTTTGATTTGATTTGATTTGATTTATGGAAAAAGTGCACACATTTGCCATGAAACGTTTTTTAAATGTGCCAATACATGCATCTAACACTGTACTTTATGGAGAGACAGGAAGATATCCCTTGTATATAAGAACTTTTGTGAAATGTATTAAGTATTGGTTAAAACTGTTGAAACTTCCACAAACACGTTTATTGCAGACAGTCATATGAAATGTTGATTATTCAGATGGAACTGGGTAAAGAGAACTGGGCTTATCAAGTTAAAAGAGTTTTGTTGGAACATGGCTTTGGGATTGTGTGGATGTCTCAGGAAGTAGGAAATGAGCGTCAGTTTCTTTCGGAATTTAAAGACAGGCTTATTTGCTCTTTTAAACAAAACTGGCACTCAGACATGGAAAGTAAAAGTAAATATAGCTGGTTCTTTTCCTTTAAATCTGTGTTTCAGACAGAAAAATATATAAAAGTAATAACTGATAAATGGCATAGGCTTAATTATGCTCGTTTCAGATTAAGAACACTGGGTTTCAATGCTAATAAAAGATGGTTTCAGACTGAGACATCCATACAGTTACCATGTCCATTATGTGGCCATAATATTGATGATGAAATTCATTTTTTGTTTCAATGTAAGGCATATGAAACTCTACGTAATAAACATAATTTTCTAAGTCTACAATCAACAGAAGTTCAAGATATTGTTTCTATTTTGTCATCTGAAAATGAGCATATAATTAAAGCTGTAGCTAAGTTTATTGCAGAGGCACAGAAATTAAGACAAAGCCACGTCAGCAACAATTGATTTAATATGCAGTGGTATGGCCACTTTAAAAAGTAATGTATTTTCAAATAAGGCAACTTCAGAAAGGTTTGTATAACGAGTGGTTTGAATGGATGGTCGAATCGAAAATTGTTTTTGCATTTCAGTTTGGTTTTTCCTTTCTTTTCTTTGTATTTACCAGGTGATTGGTAACTGTATATACGCCTATGTTAATGTTAGTTGATTATAAATGAATGGATTTTTTTCTTTTGGAAACTTAATTGTACTGATCACATATTTCACGTTTTGTTTACCGTTTCACAAAAAAGTATTTGTGTTACCTCCCTTGTCAAAAGGCCCAGTTGGGCAATGACAATAAACTGTTAAAGCGTTAAAGCGTTCTCTCTCTCTCTCTCCTCTCTCTCTCTCTCTCTCTCTCTCTCTCTCTCTCTCTCTCTCTCTCTCTCTCTCTCTCTCTCTCTCGCTTCGTTGCGAGCGGTCGCACTTTTTTGGCTCTCTCTTTAAGCAATGAATTGAAATCAGCCTTTGAATTTTTGGACTTAGAAAAAATCCAGTTGCGGAGCCAGGGAAGATTTCCCCTTTCTTACCCACAGTCTTTACATATTAGTTGTAATACATAGCTATTATGTCGACAGCTGGAGCTGATGCACAGTATAATACTGTATTTCAAGTCATGGACTGGCGTTTAGGACAGATGCTACATTGCTTGCAGTCTCACACAGCCTCTATCAACGCTACTCTGAACAACAAGTTTGACAATCTAGACAGCACACTCCGCCAGATGGTCTATGATGTCAACAAGCTGAAACAGTTTGCAAGTCAAGGGGCAGAAGACATCAGAAACCTGCAAGAAGACTGCAGTTCAATACTACAGAGACTGGACACGCTGGAGCAGGTAGCTGAACAGACAGAAACAGAAACGAAAACTTTCAACCTGAAATTCTTTGGAATCCATGAACCATCAGGAAGATACGGAACAACAAGTGAGGATCAAATTCTAGACATTCTGTCAGTACATTCCAGACGTACGTGGACTCCCTGGGATATAAGAAGGGCATTCCGTGTCGGAGGAAGAAGACAAAGTGATGAAGAAGCCCGCCCACTAATTGTACAGTTTCAGAGGTGGGGGGACAAAATGGAAATATTGAGGGACACAGAACTGCGAGACTCACTTAGAAGTGAAAACATCAGAGTGACTTCTGATTTAACATCAAGACAGAAGCAACTACTGGACTTTTACAAGCGGCAGGGAAAAACTGCGTTTTACAAACATGGAAAATTACAAGTCATAGATAAGGAAAGATATCAGCCTAGAACACGATTTCCAGATCGGCGAGATTCAGAAGACAGCTATGATGAAGACTGGCCACAACCTTCAAGGAAGAAGAACAATTATTCCAGAACGTCACAGAGAGGGGTATACGGAAATCGTAGCCATGGCAGAAAACATGTCAGTCACAAAAGTCAGAGGGAAGAGATGGACAACTACATTCCAAGTTACCATTTCAGGAGAGAACAGACAGCTGATCGCCATGAAGACCATGCTGAGATAGCACAACCAAGGAGAATCAGAAACTACCAGCATGATGGAAATGGCTCGTCCCATGATACCCAACTTCCATACGGCAGAATGTCAGGAGAATCGACGGAGACAAAACAACGTAAAGAAGCACAGAGAGATCAACGTGACGGTTTTAGGGACAGGAAACTGGATTCTAGAGGGTCAAAGGGCAATCTTATCTGTCAGCAAGTGCCCAGTGGTGACCCCGTCCAAAGAAAACAAACGAGCAGAAGAAGCTTCACAACTGGCTACCAGCACGCTAACAGAATGCCAGTGGCTCCAGGACACCAGACGTACAGTCAGGCAGTCCGCTCGATGCCCAAACCACACAGATGGCAGGCCTCCAGACAGGGGGAGTACAGCAACAACCAGCAGGACAGGGGGACAGGAGGCAGGAGGACACAGTCAGCAAGCTCTGCACACTCTGCAGAGACACAGTCCAGTGAACTGCTGCTGCTGCCAGCAATCACACATTCTGCTGAGTGTGCGACAAACAATGACGTGGACAATGATACTGACACAGACACAAGGGATACAGAAAACAGTAGAGTTGGGCAGACTCAGGACAAACAAACAGACATAAGGGAAATAAAATCATGTCAACAAAATGGCAAGCACTACTGCAAAGTAACAACTGATAGGGAACTATATGCTGGACAAGACAAAGGTATTATGAACATGACTTCACAACAATGCAACATTAACAGCATGCAGGGTGACTTGGACCAAATAGCTGACAAGGACATGGACACACAGCAGACTGAAAAAGGGATGGGGGAACCAGCATCAGAAGCCTCTTCCACAGAGGTACAACAGGAGGCGGAAGGCGAATGTTCCGGGCCAGCCAAAGGGGGCAGTCGCTGGGAGTCCAAAATTCCCCAGCCTACCAGGTCACGTTCTACGCGCAAGACAGGAAGGAAAGTGCAGGCAAGAAGTGAATCACGACCAACAACAAGGACACTTCGCTCTGACAGCAAACAGAAAAGAACACTAAGCCAAAGCAGTATCATTGATGCTTTTAGGCAGGGCCAAGACAAGGTAGTAGCTGACAGTGTAGTCAGTGAGAAACAGGGAAATGACTCTGGGACCCCTTCACCTGGGAGGGAGAATGAATAGGGGTGTGGCCGGGCATCATACCATAGTAAGGCAAAACATGGCGAAAATAAGCTTCTAAACCATAATGAACTAGAACATGCCTCAGATAAAAGTAAAAATAAATATAGTGAGGTAACATTTTTATGCTACAATGTGTGTGGGTTAATCACTAAGTTAGATTACCCAGATTTTGTTAATTTTGTCACACAGTATGATTTTATTTCCTTAACAGAAACGTTTCTTTCTGGAAATCTAGAGACAGCATCATTTTCAAAGTTTAACAGTTATATTTCCAAAGCTACAAAGCTTACTAAACATGGCAGACGCTCTGGAGGTGTAGCGGTTCTCGTGAGGAAATGTTACTCTGAGTATGTAAAAAGAATTCATACCGAAGTTGAAAATGTTGTTATATTGAATGTTAGTAAAGAGCTGTTGAACACAAAGAAAGACGTTATTTACATATCTGCATACACTCCACCATATGACTCGCCATTTTGGAGTAAAACAGACAATGGCTATGGATTGGAATTATTAGAGAAATGTGTTATAGACCTTTATGAAACAGTTGATGATTTCTATCTGATAGTTTGTGGTGACTTAAATGCGCGAACTGCTTCAAAAAATTATGATGACTTGGGTTCTGATGACATTCAGCCTTTTGATGTACATAACACAAATTATCATTATCTCTCTAGAGCATCGCATGACAAAGATGTTAATTTATTTGGTAAACAACTTTTGGAGTTTTGTAATGTGACTGACTGTGCAATTTTGAATGGTATATCTGAGTATGGCTATGATGGCAGTTGCACCTATATTGGTAGCTCAGGTGCTAGTGTAGTTGATTATTTCATTGTCTCTTGTGATTTGTTTTCCTGTGTGGAGATGGAACATTTGAAAGTGCTAGATGCAATAGACTCGGACCACTTACCTGTAGAACTAGTTGTTAAACTCTGTATAAAACAGAACAGAGATGACAATGTTAGTACTGCTGACAAGGAAGGGAGAAAATCGTGTGTGAGGGAGAAAATCATTTGGGAGAAAGAAAAGGAGGGGGATTTCATAAAGGCAATTAACGAAAATACTATCAGAATTAAGATAGAAGAGGCTATTTCATACACTAACAATAATATAGACAAGGCCCTCGAGTTATTTGTTGATGGCTTACTAACGGCAAGTAAGTGCATGGTTAAGCAGTGTAATCTTGGTAAGAAGCACAGGCGATCACCTTGGTTTGACGCTGAGTGTCGCAGAGCAAAACAACTAACAAAGAAGCAGTTAAGAACATTTAGAAGAACGGGGAAGGACTTTGACAGGAAAACGTATTTAGAAGGGAAAAAGCAGTATAAACTGTTGATAAAACAAAAGAAGAAATGGTCCAGGAAAGATCTTGCTGAGTTGTTGACTAAGAAAAGCAACGATTCAGCATCATTTTGGAAAGAACTGAAAAAGATTGGAGGGAGTGAAAGTATTGGCATCAGTGATCGAATAAAACTAGAAGAGTGGCATGAACACTTCAAGAACGTGCACAATACTGGAAAAATACAGCCCATAGTTAACACTGATTTAGATAGTAGTTTGGAAGAAGACAAAGATCATGTACTGAATATGCCCATTGTAAAAGAAGAAATTGAACGTGCATTAAAAAAACTGAAATGTGGCAAAGCCCCGGGAATAGATGGTGTTACAGCAGAGATGCTAAAGGCTGGTAATGGAATTGTGATAGAATTTTTGGAAAAGTTCTTTAATCATATATTCAGTCAAGGTATCTATCCTAAAGAATGGGCAAAAGCAATTGTAGTTCCCATCTTCAAAAAGGGCAATGCAGACAACCCAGATAATTATAGAGGTGTTTCATTAATTAGCA
>JASPKP010009545.1:0-10234 GCA_030674155.1 Stramonita haemastoma
TTGCATTGCGGTTTTGTGTTAGCTTGCGGATGTTGTGTTGCATTCGGAGTTGTTTACTTTGGGATTTTTTGTGTTAGCGGGGGTGTTTGTTAGCATTGGGATGTTGTTTGCTTACGGTGTTGTGTTAGCATTAGGATGTTTTTTAAAATTTGTGGTGTTGGAAAACATTGGGTGGGTTTTAAAATTTTGGGATGGTGGTTGCATTGCGGATGGTGTGTTGCTTGGGATGGCGTTTAGCTTGTGGATGGTGGTTTGCTTGTGGGGTTTTTAAGCTTGTGGAGGGTGTTGCATTGTGGAGTTGTTTGATTGTGGTTTTGTTTTAGATTGTGGATATGTTGTCGCTTCAGTGCCCCTCCCCAAGGCTGCGCTGTTTTGGGGATCTTTGCGCTCTTAAAAAAGAGAAGGTTTTCCCCATAGGCCAGGGGGCCGGACCCCCTGGTGGTTAGAGGATTCCTTCGATCGGGGGACCCAGGTTCAAATTCTTTAAGAGGTTTATCCTTGGGGAAATAACATCTGCCGATCCCCCCCCCCAAAAGTCCTTCGGTCGACTATAAACCGAGGCCCCGTGAGTGAACCACAAAAAACTTTTTTCCACACTTTAAAAAAATGAAAACCAAAGAAATTTTGCACAAATTAAACCTGCTCTGTTTTTCCCAAAGGTGGTACTCATGGGTTGGAAGGGTGAAAAATGTCAAAAGCGATCTTCACTGGTTTGTTTGATTAGTTTATTCTGAAGTCGGAAAGTGTTTCCCTTAAAAGACAGAACCGTTCCCTGCAAAAACCCTTTTGTAACCCCCTTGGAGCGAAAAAAAGCCCCCCCCCATTCTCTGTCTTTTGTCAGATTTTTCAATACTTTTTAAACTTCATACGGTGTTGTATTCATTTGGGGGGGAAAATAAACCTTCATCCAAAAAAAATTTGAATGACAAACAAGATAAAAAAACCACCAAACCCACCAACACCCAACACCCAAAACACAAAAAACCCCAACACACACACGCACGCCGCAGCACGCACGAAAACAACCCAGCACCACCAACACAAAATAAGATGTTCCCCCTTCCCCCCCCCCAAATAAAAAAAAAAAAAAAAAAAACACAAAAAACCCCTGCCCCCTATAAAAAAAAAAAAACAAAAAAAACCAAACCCAAATTTTAAGGAAAAAGGAAAAATGACGTCACCCCCGGAAAGAAAAACCGATTGGCGGGACACGGTACAAGGTCTCGAAATTCTCAAAGCCAGGGCGGGCCCCTAAACTCGGTGGCAGGGGGCAGGAAGGGTGGTAAGTGGTTCAAGAAGGAGCATGCTTTCTTCCTGTTGGGGGCCCCATTCCCCTGACCGGGGATGTGGGGGAAAGTGTCGGGGTTTTCCCTGTGGGGCTGAGGGTGAGGTTGGTGGGGGCCGGCTTGTGGGGCCCCCCTAGGGGACTCTTTTTTTCCTGTACAATTTTGATCGGTTTTCCCTTGGTGCCCTCTGCGGGCCCCAGAGGGGGGGGGGGGGGGGGGGGGGAGTGGAAGGAAGGGGTTGGGGGGGGGGGGGGGGGGGTTTGGGTGACGAAGTTTCTAAATTAAAAGGGCAAAAGAATTGAAGTCCCGCGTTCTTGTCTGATTGTTTGTGTGTGTGTTGTGTGGGTGTGTGTGTGTGTGTGGGGGGTGTGTTGTTGTCTGTTGTCTGTTGTCTTTTCTGTCTGTTGTCTGTTGTCTGTTGTTTTTTTTCGTATTTGTTTTTTCGTTTTTTAAAACCTTTTTCCCCAATTTTTAGAATTTATTCGGATTATTTAACTGAATGTTGATTGTTTCTATGTTTTGAGAAGCTGGATGAAAGGCACCGGAGTCATTTTTTCCCTTTTAAATTGTTTCCCCCTTTTCTTCACCCTGGTTCCGCTTTTTTTGTTTTCTTTCTTTTTTTTCAGTGGGGTTAGGGTGGGGGGTGGGGGGGGGGGGGGGGGTTGGGGGAAAGTTTAGGCAGTTTTTTTTTGTTTGTTTTTTGTTGTTTTTGTGTTTTTTTGCTTTTAGTTTGTTCATTTGCTTGTTTTTTTTCCCTTTTATTAATGGGGGACGGGGGGCTGCCTGGTGGTCAGATTTTTTATGGCCTTATTTTTGACCTGGGTTCGAATCTCGCCAAGGGCTTTTCCTTGGAGTTATTTTTTTAAAATTTTTTTTATCTATTTTATCTTTTTTTAAAAGAATAAGGGATAAAGATCTTGTGCTTTTTTTACATCCCTCCCTGTGTATGCACTTTTTAAAGTCTCTGTTCAACCGGCACAGGTGGGCCCACCTTCGAAAATTATCATCGTGCCCCCTCCACCCCCCAAAAGTCCTTCCCCATGATGGATCTTGTTTAGTATAACCCCCCCCCAAATAGCGCAAAACGCCCCTGGTGGGTTTGTCTACCACAAAGCTGGAAAGTTTTTTTTTCGCAAACATGGGTCATCCAGAACTTCCCCTTTCCAAAGGGCTTTTTTTTTGTCAAGTTGTCGGACGCTTAAAAAAATGACGTAAACCCTATTAATACAGGCCTTGTCTTTTCCTCTTCTCTTTCTTTCTCTTCCGGCGAGTGTGGGGGGGGGGGGGGGTGAAGGGTGGGGGAGGGGTTTTGTTTGGAGTTGTGGGTATGTGGGAGTTAGCCGTTGCGCTCAACCTTTTTGTTTTGTTTTTGGGGTGTTGTGTGGGGGTTTTGTGTGTGGTGTGGGGGTTACAGGAAGGTGGGGGGGTTTATTATTTAACGAAACCCCCTGGTGGCTTCGTTGAAAAATTTCCCCAAAAAAACGCGTGATGTGCGTTCACACCCATGCAAAATGTGCAGTACACAGGGTATACAACTCACGCATACAGATACATATAGTACATTACATAACCCCAAACATTTTAGTTTACGACCCCCAACGCCCAACCATGACTACGGGCGGTTTCCCCCCCAAAAAACGGATGAGACTAAAACCATGGTTCCGTGTGCAAAGCACGTAGAACTTTTGGCACACGTTAAAAAACCTTTTTCCGCTTTCAGAAGAGTAGGCTTTGTGTGTCTGTGAAAACGGATGCCCAAAAATTGAAAAAAAACTGTATCCCCGGGAATTGGATGTACAAAAAAGCGCATGGTGTTTTCAATTACCCTCGAAAAAAAAGGTTTTCAAAGAAAAAAAAGGGAATTCGCATGTCTAGAAAGGAAAAAGGAGAGAGAGAGAGAGAGGAAGAGGGAGAGAGAGGAGAGAGAGAGAGAGATGGAGAGAAAAGAGGAGAGAGGAAGAGAGAGGAGAGAGGGGAGAGAGAGTAGAGAAAAGAGAGAGCATCTCTTCTTTCTACCAAAAGCCAATAATTAACAGCTTAAGATATCACGATACATTTTTTTCAAGGCATCATTTTTAAAAACCCTGCAATTATCAAATAGTGATATTGTGTTCTTCTATCTCCGTAAAATCCCCCCCCCCCCCTCCAAAAAAAAGAGAAGTAAAACTGATGGTAACGGGGGTGTCTCATAATCTCTGCAGTCGTTGTGGAGCGAGGTGTCAGAGACCTGGGTTCCTCTTAAACTGTTCTTCAAGTTTATAGTTTGAGACACGATTCTGCGTTTACAGGTGTTTTTATTTCAGAACAGAAAAATAAATGTAAAAAATAGATAATAAAATGAAATGCGACAACATGGCGTGATTCCTTCATCTTGGAATTTCTTGAGGAGCATTGAGAAACTGCGAAATGGAGACAATAAGTTCTAACAAATCAAGACAGCTTTTTTTCTTTCTGCCTAAATTTCTTTTTCCTTCTGTTTTTCCATTCTATATTTTCATGTTTTCTTTCTTTTCTCAGATATTTTCTTTTTCTGTCAATCTGTGTGTCTGGCTGGCTGTTCGTCTGTCTGTCTTTCTATTTGCCCAGTTGTCTGTTGGTTAGTCTGTTTGTCCTTTGTGCAGTTTTCTCTGAAAGACTTCCTTGTCAGCTGCTTTTTCTGATAAAGTTCTTATTTTACTGTTAATTCCTTAGTGTGTTGAGAGAGAGACAGACAGAGACGGAGACAGAAACAGAGAGATTATGCGTGAGAGAGAGAGAGAGGAGACAGGGAGAGAGGGGGAGACAGAGATAGAGATAGATAGATAGATAGATAGATAGATAGATAGAGAGAGAGAGAGAGGAGAGAGAGAGAGAGAGGGAGAGGGAGAGAGAGAGAGAGAGAGGAGAGAGAGAGGAGAGGAGGAGAGAGAGAGAGAGAGAGAGAATGAATAATCTTTTGTGAATGAATGAATAATCTTTATTTTTCAAGGGATACAGAGTAAGTTATTACATGTTTTTTTTCATGAGGCCCTTGCCCTGATTAGGGATATAGCCATAAAATTTTTCTTTAGAGAGAGAGGGGGGGGAAGAGAATAGGAGGACAGAGAGAGAAAGAAACCGAAGAGACAGACAGAGCGAGAAAGAGAAAATGAGAGAGGACAAAGAAAGGGAGGCCCAGTTCATTGTAAGCTAGCGGCGTACAAAGCAGTGACATCACGTGAAATGACAAAGGATCCCAGAAAACAGACCATACAGAAAAAACTATCACAACAAAGAGCACACAAGCCAACACAAAAAACAAACTTCTCAGAACAAAGAGCACACAAGCCAACACCACCAAAACTGCCGAAGCCCGGTAATCACAAGGCAGCCTCCCTCCCGGTGTGGGCGGAAAGCGGGAGAGGAGAGAAAACCAGCAGGCATCACAGGACACACAGCATCCCCTTCTGCAAAATCATTGCAATCAACAGGTGCCAGCCAGGTTTCAATTTGTCATTAACAAAAAAATGGGGAAGGAACAGGCATTTAACGTATCTTTTGCAGAAATTGTCTGAGGCTAGTGCATGCTTACGCGCATGTGTGTAGCCTACATGTGTAGTTGTTCACGTGCATGCTCTTTTTTTTTGATTGCTGCCAGGGACGATGATGACATGGCCTGTGTAAATGGCAACAAATATTCAAGGTATTCTTTATTTTGCTTTGACACCAAGCAAGGTGTTTTGTCAACAGACTTGTAACAAAAATGATGTGGATTTTTATGTGTTAAATTAGAGTTAAAAGACGCACAGAGCACTTGCTCTACCCCAAGATAAAGTTAAGCAGCATTGAGCATGGTTACCAAGTGGATGGGTGACCGTTTGCGTGTTTGCCTTCAGTATAGTCTCCCAGTTCACCAAGCTGTTCTCTTTAGGGTCAGGGAAGGTACAACAGCGAGGGGGGAGAGATGGGCAATGCTCTCGATATTCTGCCCCCTGGAGAGGCTGAGGTCTCTGTTGCTTCCCCCCCCCCCCTGTCCCTGTCTGCTGGGGATCAGAGAGGGGAGAGGGGAGAGGGGAGAGGTGTCCGGCTTGACACCTCCCTCACCGGCCCTGAAGCTGTCAGCAGGAAAGGGAGGACACCGCAATGGCCGGTACCAAGTTCATCGGGTTGCTGCTTTCTCTGAAGACTGGGCTTTATTATGCTATGGCTGTCAACAGCTACTCTCTTTGTTGTTAATTATTCCTACTTCTCATGATATATGTCAACAGTTACTCTCTTTTTTTTTAATTTTTCCACTTCTCATGATATATGTAACATTATCTCTTTGTTGTTTAATTATTCCTATTCTCATGTTATTCAAAAAAGCTACTCTTTTGTTGTTTAAAATTTTTCCTACTTTTCAATAAATTTTAAAACTACCCCTTTGTTGTTTAATTATTCCCACTTCTCATGAATATGTAACGTTACTCTCTTTGTTGTTTTTAATTATTCCCACTTTTCATGATAAATTTTTCAACAGTTACTCTCTTTTTTTTAATTTTTTCCCACTTCTCATGATATTGAAACAGTGAATCCTTTTGTTTTTAAAAACTTCCTACTTCTCTTCTGAGTTTCACGTGAAACCTAGATTGTAAAAAACCACGCCCAAACAAAAACTTCGATCAGTTCCTTGAAAAACAATGGTGGGGTCATGTCTGCAGTTATTTTTTGTTTTTAATTTCAGAACAAGACACAGTTTTTAAACTGAGTCTTACACACAACCCCCGCGCGCACCACGCACACACACACACACACGCACGACCCAACACAAAAACCATAAAAAAAAAAAATCAGTTTAACAGATTCCAAAGAAAAGTTTGCAAAACAAAGACAAAAAAGGGGCCCGACACAAATTGAAAGAAAACAACCAACTACATCATAAACGACTAAATTCCATCTGCCCCTGTAAAACCCTCTCAGTGCTGACACACTGGGGGAAACACCCCTTGTTAGCCTATTTGGGCCCTTTGCCCAAACCCCTCCCCACCCTGAAAGGACCCCAGCTACCTACGTACAGGGTCTCAGTGTTTTAAAAAAGGTAAAAACTTCCCAACCCCCTGCCTATTTTCATAAGCCAACTGGGAAGAGTTTTTTTGCTTTTAAAGCTCGAGCATGCAAATACTAATTTTTCTATTATCCTCGAAAAAAAAGAATTTCCTCGCCTTGCCGTGCCTTGCCGTGCCGTGCCCTTTCCCCTTGCCTTAGCAGCAGAAGGGAATCTGGGTTTTCGCCGGGGGGAGATGGTGTTACAGTGTGGGGACAACTTCGGGGTTCAAGTTGGGAGGGAAAAAAGTGACCTCTAGATTTGTGTTGGGTGAGAGACAGACAAGAGGGGGAGGCACTCTTCCCCTTGAGGAAGGGTTTACTGCCCCCGTTCAGTTTTTTGTTGCGGCTTGTGGGCTGTGTGTTTGTCTGGCACTGTCCCTTCTTGCTCTCTTCATCCCTTTCCATCTCTTTCTTCATCTCTACCCTTTTCTTTTCTTCTTCATCTCTACTCCGTTCTCTTTTCTTTCTTCACTTCATCCCGTTTCTCTCTTTGCTTCTCTCTCACTCCTGTTACTTTTTTGCTTATCTCTCACTCCCTTTTTCTTTTCTTGCTTCATCTGTCACTCTTTCTTTTTTCTCCTTCATCTCTCACTCCTTTCTCTTCTCTTCTTCATCTCTCACTCCCGTTCTCATTTTTTCCTTCATTCCCCTCCTCCTGTTCCCCATTTCTTCCTCATCCTCACTCCTTTCCTTCTCTTCTTATCTCTCCTCCTTTTTCCCTTTTTTGTTCATCTTTTCACCCCTTTTTCATTTCTTTCCCTTACTCACTCCTGTTTCTTCCTTGCTTCAAAATCTCACTCCTGTTCTCTTTTCTTGCTTTTTTACTCCACTCCTGTTTATTTTTCCCTTTATCTCTCACTCCGTTCTCATTTCTTCCCATCTCCACTCCTGTTCTCATTTCTTGCTTCTTGTCACCCTTTCTTTTTCTTCCTTTATCTCTCACTCCTGTTTTACAGGTGACCCTACATACGTAACACACAGACACAAAGAAACAACAAAACACAAATACACACATCCCCCCCCAAAAAAACCCCAACATAACATGCACGCTTACAAACACAAGCTCATGCACCTCACACATACACATGCACAAATCATGCGTGCCACCACCACGCATGCACACATGCACCACCCAAAATAAACACGCGGAAACACACACTCATGACGCATTCTCACACCCCCAACGTAAACAGTACCACAACCCGTTGCCCGCGCGACGCACACACACAACTACCCCCAAACCCACCCCCACGCATTGAATGCACTTATACATGGTAGGGAAAATTTTTTTGGGATATTTCTTCTAAAAAAATTTCAGTGTCTCGTGCACCTGCAGCCGTGCACGCGCAGATTTGTGAGTGTAAAAAAATCTGCGCAAAAAGCACCTCAAAATGTATCCTGTTAGTGGGGTAGTGTGGGAAAGAATGGGAAACCCTTTTCCCCCTAAAATGGACACTTTTATTCCCCTTGATAATACAATTTCTTGAAAAGAAACAGGACTGTGAGATGTGAACCCTGATTTTTTTCGTAACACAGCTCTGCCATTCAAATAGGATCAGCAATATCTTTTTTCAAGAGCTTTCGTCGTAATTACTATATAAAGGATTTTGGGGGGGGGGATGCTCAAACAACATATTTTCGAGGGAAAATGGGGGGGAAGTAGTTTCACTCTATCTGAAGGGCCCCGGTCTAGCCATCACAAAGGCACCCTTTGGAGGGGGTTTTTCCCCCCTGGGAATGATATCAGTAATAACTCCACCTCTCAAAGGAAAAGTTACTCTTGAGTTATGTGGCATTAATCTACTCTTTTACATGTGTGCATTTTGACTCAATCTTGAGTTATGTGTGCATTAGACCACCCTTTTAGTTTGTGGCATTAAGACTGTCTCTTGTAGTTATGTGTGCATTATGACTCACTCTTTTAGTTATTGGATTTTGAACTACTTTGTAGTTAGTGTGCTTAGGGCTCTACTCTTGTTGTGATTTTTGCAATTTTGACTTCCCCTTTAAAATGATGTGTGCATTAGACCTACCTTGTTCAGTGTCATTAGGACTCACTCGGTTTTTTTTGGCATTTTGACCCTACTCTTTTAGTTATGTGTGCATTATGATCTACTTTGTAGTTTTTGTGGATTATGACTCTACTCTTGTATTTTGGTGCATTAGACTCTTTTTAAAAAAGTGGGGATAAGATGAAATAGAAAAGACCAGTAGAAATCAGCTCAGAAGCATACTCAGCAACAGGTAGGGGGTGGAGGGGGGGGTAACCCTTGCACGGCGAGGGGTTCAAGTTCCCAAAGATAATTTCACATCATGGCCTACTTTCCAAAGGTCTTCATGCTTTTGCCAATATTCTGCGTGCATTTTCACCCCAGGGGCTTGGTTTATTGTCTCATCCAAAGGACTTTTTAGGGGGGGAGAATCCCGTACCGATGTCTGGTGCGCATGGAAAGAGGGCCCAGTCTCCCGTTTGGCCCCAAAAACCCCATCAGGGCCCCCCAGACGCATTCACGGTGCATAGTTCCAAAAAATCACACCAGGACAGCAGTCACGGGGCGTAGTTCCAAAAAATCACACCAGGACAACATTCCGGGCAGTAGTTCCAAATAATCCAAAAAGGGACAGCATTCACGGTGCAGAAAATTTCAAAAAATCACACCAGACAGCCACTGTGCGTAGTTCCAAATAAACACCAGGACAACATTCACGGTGCATAGGTTTCCCAAAAATACACCGGACCTTCACGGGGAGTATTCCAAAAATCACACCAGGACAACATTCACGGGGCGAGTTCCCAAAAAATCAACCCCGGGCAGCTTCACGGTGCAGTAGTTCCCAAAAAACACACCAGACAGCTTCAGGGGCAGTATTTCCCAAATAACACGCACAGGGTACCCAGGCAGCATTTACGGTGCATAGTTCCAAATAATCAACCCGGACAGCATTCACGGTGCATAGTTCCAAATAAAAACCCCAGGACAACATTCACGGGGAGTAGTTTTTCCCAAAAAAAAATCCCACCAGGGGCCATTCACGGGCGTAGTTCCCAAAAATACACCAACAGCATTCACGGGGCAGAGTTTCCCAAAAAATCACAGCACAGGGCCCACACCAGGACGCAGTCACGGTGCAGTATTCCAAATAATCACCCCAAAAGGACGCACCGGGGCATATTCCAAATAATCACAGCCAGGGGCCACCCATGAAAAGGGTTTTTAATGCTTGATAAAAAAAATCAAAACCCAATGCATCAGTAACGCTTGTTTTTAAACAGGTTTCCACACAAAAAGAAGGGAATGCCCCCGCTCACACGGGGGCTGGAGTAGGAAAAAAAAAAAAGACATGAGTCTGATTCCTTCTCGTCAAAATAAAAGAAAATAAAGAGGAAAAAAAAAAAACTTAACAAAAATACTGAAAAAGAAAGAGAGAGGTGGGGAGGGGCTGGGTCCCATGGAGACAAAACTTGAAAAACTGAACACCAAAAGAGAGGAGAGAAGAGAGAGAAAGAAGAGAAGAGGAAGAGAGAAGAGAGAGAAGAAGAAGAGAGAGAGGAGAGGAAAGAGAGAAGAGAGAGAGAGAAAAACAGCCGTGATTGCAGCCACCTTCACCAGCACCGGGACAGGGACAGTGCCACGACCCCAAAGGGGACAAAGCCAACATGTCCCCTTTGCAGCTAAAGACAAAAACCCCAATTGAAGCATTTTTTTGCTTTCCCCTTCTTTGCTGTACTTTATTTACAATAACACAACAACACACGCACGCACGCAAAGCACGACACATAAAACCCCACACGGTGTTATACATAATAAAAACACACACACTGCGCTGCGTGTGCTTGCGTGCCCCACCAAAACACATACCCCAAAACTACCGAAACAAATACACATAACTAAAGGTGCGGCGCG